>VZQC01002357.1:103540-154899 GCA_009823505.1 Rhizomys pruinosus | reverse complement strand
AAAAACCTGGCAATCCAAAGCTTAAAACTAACTATGGGAAAGGATTTGTATGTTCCAACAGGCCAGAGTATCACCAACTAAATGGCTGAAAAAGAAAATGCAGCTTTGCAAGGAATAGGAAGTACCAGAAAGTCCCAGCAGAAGGATTGACTCCTCTGGGCATTGAAGGGAAGAAATGCCTCAGATTGCTGCAGACACCAGGCCCCTCTCTGGATCCTACTGTTACAAAAATTGTTAAAAATTTTAAAAAAGAGCCAGGCATAGTGGCACACACCTTTAATTCCAGGACTTGGGAGGAAGAGGCAGGCAGACTACTGTGAGTTGAAGGCCAGCCTATTCTACAGAGTGAGTTCCAGGCCAGTTGAGGCTGAAGGGAAACTTTGTCTCAAAAAGACAAAGGAAAAAAAAAAGAAGAGTGTACTAGATAACCTTTGATCAAATCTTGAAATACAAATAAAAAATAAATCCACCCCAAAAAATAAATAAAATAAAAGACCTAAGGGTCTGGGCATGGTGGCGCATGCCTTTAATCGTAGCACTTGGGAGGCAGAAGCAAGCAGATCTTTGTGAGTTCAAGGCCAGCCGGGTCTACAGAGCAAGTTCCAGGACAGCTGGGGCTATAGGGAGACTGTGTCTCAAAAAGACCAAAAAAATTAAAAATTTTAAAAAAAGACCTAAATTCCATTCCTGTTTGTCCCCATTACGTAATATAGTGTAGAACACTTATCAATATTGTTTGCTAAGTGAGGAATATATTTGCTTTTGGTGACAATTACAGGAGAATGCGTATGAACACTTTGTAAATTATAAATGCAGAATTTTATTTTTAGCGACTTTTTAAATGAATATGAGAATGAAGAGGGATCATATTTTAAAACTCATATATATGTTAACAGGAGCTTATCTTTGAAGGACTAATTTGAAGTGAGTACAAGAAATTTTTCTAAGAACTCTCATCATGGTTATAAGCCCTAGTACCCATCAACTGTTGAGGATCAGCAGTGAAGAAGAGTGTATGACCAATGGCTTTGTATGTATGTATGTATGTATGTATGTATGTATGTATGTATGTATGACCTGAGTTCCCAGGCTGTAGTATGTATGCATGTATGACCCGAGTTCCAAGGCTGTAGTATGTATGTATGTATGTATGTATGTATGTATGTATGTATGTATGCTTGTATGACCTGAGTTCCCAGGCTGTAGTATGTATGTATGCATGTATGTATGTATGTATGACCCAAGTTCCCAGGCTGTAGTATATATGTATGTATGTATGCATGTATGGCCTGAGTTCCCAGGCTGTAGTATGTATGTATGTATGTATGTATGTATGTATGTATGTATGTATATATGTATGACCTGAGTTCCCAGGCTGTAGTATGTATGTATGTATGTATGTATGTATGACCTGAGTTCCCAGGCTGTAGTATGTATGTATGTATGTATGACCTGAGTTCCCAGGCTGTAGTATGTATGTATGTATGTATGACCTGAGTTTCCAGGCTGTAGTATGTATGTATGTATGTATGTATGTATGTATGACCTGAGTTCCCAGGCTGTAGTATGTATGTATGTATATATGACCTGAGTTCCCAGGCTGTATTAGCTGCTGCACTTGTGTTAGTTACATAGAGAACATGGAACTTTAGAAGCAAGGAAGCAGAGCTCTTTTTTGAATTAGTAAGAAATACACTTGCTTGAAGACTGTATTGCTACATAACAGAACTACAATCAGTCACTTTAAAACTCCATGAACATCAGTCCCTCAACTGCTCTAATTCTTACAGTATCTTCTCTGTTTCCTAGGATTAGTCCCCTTGGAAATAACATACGCTCACCATGGGAAGATGATCCTTAGAAGGAAGAACTTTGCTCCTTGAGGAACTGCAGAGGGCAGTTAGCTGTAGAGGAAGGAATGAAATTAGTCTTGCAGGAATAGTTCTTACCTACCTCAGACCTGAACTGGCAAAGTCCTACTTTGTTATTATACCCAAAATTTGATCTCCAGGCTCCAGTCAAAACCTTATAAGTAAAACACTAGGCCTTTGTTAATGGGTTTCACTTTTATTAATGTTAGAATTTGTCAGTACATTCAGGGTCATTAGAAAGACTTGGAGGACTCTTCATCTTCTGAAGGTAAAATTTGTGTTTGTTTGAATTTCTTTTGGAGAGACAGGCTTCTGTGTTGCCCAGGCTGGCCTCAAACTCCTCATCCTTGTTGCCTCAGCCTCCTAAGCAGTTGTGATGACCACCACACACTCACTACCTGGCTAACAGCTGAGTTGTGATGACCACCACACACTCACTACCTGGCTAACAGTTGAGTTGTGATGACCACCACACACTCACTACCTGGCTAACAGCTGAGTTGTGATGACCACCACACACTCACTACCTGGCTAACAGCTGAGTTGTGATGACCACCACACACTCACTACCTGGCTAACAGCTGAGTTGTGATGACCACCACACACTCACTACCTGGCTAACAGCTGAGTTGTGATGACCACCACACACTCACTACCTGGCTAACAGCTGAGTTGTGATGACCACCACACACTCACTACCTGGCTAACAGCTGAGTTGTGATGACCACCACACACTCACTACCTGGCTAACAGCTGAGTTGTGATGACCACCACACACTCACTACCTGGCTAACAGCTGAGTTGTGATGACCACCACACACTCACTACCTGGCTAACAGCTGAGTTGTGATGACCACCACACACTCACTACCTGGCTAACAGCTGAGTTGTGATGACCACCACACACTCACTACCTGGCTAACAGCTGAGTTGTGATGACCACCACACACTCACTACCTGGCTAACAGCTGAGTTGTGATGACCACCACACACTCACTACCTGGCTAACAGCTGAGTTGTGATGACCACCACACACTCACTACCTGGCTAACAGCTGAGTTGTGATGACCACCACACACTCACTACCTGGCTAACAGCTGAGTTGTGATGACCACCACACACTCACTACCTGGCTAACAGCTGAGTTGTGATGACCACCACACACTCACTACCTGGCTAACAGCTGAGTTGTGATGACCACCACACACTCACTACCTGGCTAACAGCTGAGTTGTGATGACCACCACACACTCACTACCTGGCTAACAGCTGAGTTGTGATGACCACCACACACTCACTACCTGGCTAACAGCTGAGTTGTGATGACCACCACACACTCACTACCTGGCTAACAGCTGAGTTGTGATGACCACCACACACTCACTACCTGGCTAACAGCTGAGTTGTGATGACCACCACACACTCACTACCTGGCTAACAGCTGAGTTGTGATGACCACCACACACTCACTACCTGGCTAACAGCTGAGTTGTGATGACCACCACACACTCACTACCTGGCTAACAGCTGAGTTGTGATGACCACCACACACTCACTACCTGGCTAACAGCTGAGTTGTGATGACCACCACACACTCACTACCTGGCTAACAGCTGAGTTGTGATGACCACCACACACTCACTACCTGGCTAACAGCTGAGTTGTGATGACCACCACACACTCACTACCTGGCTAACAGCTGAGTTGTGATGACCACCACACACTCACTACCTGGCTAACAGCTGAGTTGTGATGACCACCACACACTCACTACCTGGCTAACAGCTGAGTTGTGATGACCACCACACACTCACTACCTGGCTAACAGCTGAGTTGTGATGACCACCACACACTCACTACCTGGCTAACAGCTGAGTTGTGATGACCACCACACACTCACTACCTGGCTAACAGCTGAGTTGTGATGACCACCACACACTCACTACCTGGCTAACAGCTGAGTTGTGATGACCACCACACACTCACTACCTGGCTAACAGCTGAGTTGTGATGACCACCACACACTCACTACCTGGCTAACAGCTGAGTTGTGATGACCACCACACACTCACTACCTGGCTAACAGCTGAGTTGTGATGACCACCACACACTCACTACCTGGCTAACAGCTGAGTTGTGATGACCACCACACACTCACTACCTGGCTAACAGCTGAGTTGTGATGACCACCACACACTCACTACCTGGCTAACAGCTGAGTTGTGATGACCACCACACACTCACTACCTGGCTAACAGCTGAGTTGTGATGACCACCACACACTCACTACCTGGCTAACAGCTGAGTTGTGATGACCACCACACACTCACTACCTGGCTAACAGCTGAGTTGTGATGACCACCACACACTCACTACCTGGCTAACAGCTGAGTTGTGATGACCACCACACACTCACTACCTGGCTAACAGCTGAGTTGTGATGACCACCACACACTCACTACCTGGCTAACAGCTGAGTTGTGATGACCACCACACACTCACTATATCTGGCTAACAGCTGGGTTGTGATGACCACCACACGCTCACTATACCTGGCTAACAGCTGAGTTGTGATGACCACCACACACTCACTAGATCTGGCTAACAGCTGAGTTGTGATGACCACCACACACTCACTACCTGGCTAAAAGCTGAGTTGTGATGACCACCACACACTCACTCCCTGGCTAACAGTTGAGTTATGATGACCACCACACACTCACTATACCTGACTAACTGCTGAGTTGTGATGACCACCACACACTCACTACCTGGCTAACAGCTGAGTTGTGATGACCACCACACGCTCACTACCTGGCTAACAGCTGAGTTGTGATGACCACCACACGCTCACTATATCTGGCTAACAGTTCAGTTTTTTACTAAGATAAGCCTGTCTGGGTGAAACATGTTTAAAAGACCAAAAACTTCTCTTTATGAGAGAGATAAGAAAGAGGTATGGTTACACACCTGTAATCCCAGTACATGGGAGGCCGAGGGAGGAGAATCTGGAGTTTGAGGCCAGCTTGGGATACACAGTAAGAGTGGTCTAGAACTTTTAACTTTTCTGGTTAGCTCGAACTAATGGAAGAAACCAATTAGAAGTTAGACTGGTTGAAGGTCATGGTAGATATAGCCCTAATTATTAGTAAGTAGGACTTTTTATGGCCTCTCAGCAGATATGTGCCTGAACCCACTTAGGAATGACTACCTTTCTCCTTCGTAAGGCAGTAAGTTAAAGTAGTTCAGATCGTAAATTAAACTGAAAAGCTGTGTCATGCAAGTCCAGCTTGGATTTTTAGAATTTCCAGACTTTGTAGACTTCCATGCCAAAAGCAAAGAGCCAACCCATAGCCCACGGCCGACCTTTTCTTCCTCCAGCTCCTTCAGTACTGTGGAGAGACTCAAGGCATACAGTGAATGTATAATTTAGTCTGTGTGTCTAAGTTTTGTCCATATTCCTACCCTTGGCTGCCTTTTTTCGTGGGTGAGTTTGAGGACAGTGGATTGACACAGGCCTGGAAGCTGTGCTGAGTAGTTAAGACACTTGGATTCCTATGTACTGTGAACACGGTATAAAAGGGAACAAAGTAGGCAACAAATGGCCACGTCCTGTTGATGCTGCAGAGACTTTGCTCCTTGGGAAAGGACATAGCTATAGGAAGACAGACCCTGGCCATAGAATTCTTGGCTCAAGTTGTCTTAAAAGGAAAGTGCTAGGCCAATGTTTTTTGAGTCGGGCTGGAGAGATGGCCTAGCGGTTAGGAGCACTGACTGCTCTTGCAGAGGACCTGGGTTTGATCCCCAGCACCCACATGGCGGCTGAGAACCGTCTTTAACTCCAGTTCCAGGTGAATCCAAAGCCCTCTTCTGACCTCCGCGGCATTGCATGACATGGGTCCTCAGACCTGCATGCAGACAGTACATTCATACACATACAAGAATAAATAAAAATAAAAAAGTCAGTTGAGTCATCTTTAAAGGATATTCTGTATTTCAATGCAACTACAATTGGTTGTCACCAAATACTGTTTGATCCCTAGAAATTGGGCGGGGGGAGTTTCATCTCAAAACTTTCATGTTAGGTTGGAAGCAAAGAAAAGAGCTATCTAATATTTTAATGAAACTTAGGAATACTTACAGTGAACAGCAGTCACATGGCACAGTTGTAACTGCCACATCATACTAGCAGTCATTCTACACAAAGGAAAGTTAACCAGAACAAGGGAAAGGTTGCAAGTGTTTGTTCATTTAAGTGATTAGTGAGATTGGATCAAGAGGACACACAGAACCATAACCCTGTGATGTGCTAGTGTAGAAAAACATGACAGAAGGCTAGCAGTGCGTAGCAACCTGAAGGAATGCCAGAAAAAACAGAAAGGAGATAGGGTCAGAGCTGTAGTTGAACAAATCAAGGGGAAATCACAATTCAAAAAGGCAAAGCTTACTAAAAAGGAGGAATGAATTGGAACCTAGGGCTACAGACAGTACGGGCAGGAGGAGCAGCGAGGTGCTGGCAGAGTGATGAGGGAGCCGATTCTGCAGACCAGGCGGGAAGCAAGAGGAGTATCTTATCTACCCTCGAGTAAGTAGGGAAGCCCCTGAGCGGATGGCCACTCAACAGCTGCTGCTCCTCAGAAGAGCCCATTCTCAGAATATCAAGACTGTCATCTCACAGCCCCAGTCATCATGAGCTTTGATAAACAGAGGCACAACAACTTGACATTAAAACTATGATTGTTAAACTATGGCGGAGGCATAACAATCTGACATCTCACAGGCCCTGCATCATGAGCTTTGATAAATGGAGGCACAACAATTGGACATTAAAACTATGATTGTTACATTTTTCAAGGCCAAATAATAGAGAGATGCAGCTGACGAGCAAAGCTACAAGCAGGATAGTCACAACTTAAGTCAGTATGCACCCTAGAAGTTAAGAAGAGTAAAATGGATGAGGATGAGAGAGCCCAGGAACAGGACTGAAAAGGCCAGTATCCCACAAAGGAAATTAAAGATGTAGGAAGAAAAATACAGTACAACCTTTGGTCTGAAAAGTCTTCTGATTAAAAGGATTCATCCCTTTTAAGTATGAATTGTTGACTAAAAATATCAGAAGAACTCAGTGGTTTGTGTACCTTTTTTTGTTGGTTTTTGGTTTTTGGGGTTTTTTTTTTGTTTGTTTGTTTGTTTTGGTCTTTTTGAGACAGGGTTTCTCTGTAGCCCTAGCTGTCCTGGAATTCACTGTGTAGACCAGGCTGGACTTGAACTCACAGAGATCCACCTGCCTCTGCCTTTCGAATGCTAGGATTAAAGGCATGTACCACCATGCTTGGCTGTGTACTATTTTTAACCATAGTGCACTAAATTTACACTTAAATGCACAAAGCTTGGGGCCAGCTATATATCTGAATGGCCGGGTGCTTGCCTGTCTAGCTTATGCAAATCTGCATGGGGGGTGGGGGCGGCAGGGTGAGGTTTTGTTTGTGTGTGTGTGTATGTGTGTGTTTCATGAAACTCTACCAAGAAATCCTCGGTGAACATTGGAAGACAAAATATTGAAAGACAAAAAAATTGAAGTTGTAGTAGACTAAGTAGATTGCTAAGAGAAGTGTAGAGAGAAGTTATCAGTAAGAATCACTGAACTATATAAAGAAAGGAAGGGCTGTCAGAGAAAAAATAAAGATTAACTTGCCTAACAGGTAACAATTTGTACAAAATAATAGTTAGAATAGTGTCTATATATATGTATACGTGCCTATGTAGGTTTAAGTGAAATGAACAACACCAAGCCAAGCATGGTTGCTCATGCCTATAATTCCAGCAGTTGGGAGGTGGAGGAAAGGGATCCACCTTTGACAAGATGGATCAGACCACCTCTGACAAGATGGATCAGACCACCTCTGACAAGATGGATCAGACCACCTCTGACAAGAGGAGACCTTGTTTCAAAAAATAAAAACAATGAGGGCAGCAGTGATACAGGGGGTGAAGGGGGTGCTAAAGACATGGCTCAGCAGTTAAGAGCACCGGCTGCTCTTGCAGAAGATTGGATTCAGTTCCCAGGACCCACATGGCAGTTAACAATTCAACTCTAGTTTCAGGGGATCTGATCCCCTCTTCTGACTTACAAGGGCATTGCACAACACAGGCGCACTTATACATGCAGACAATACAATTGTACACATAAAATAATAAAAGGGAAGAATTAGGAAATTGTTATAGGTACTCCATCACATGAGAAGTGGAACACTTACTCAGAGGTGGTTTCGAGGGAGTGGAGAGAGGGCCCACCAGTCAAGAGCACTGGCTACTCTCACAGAAGACCCAGTGTGGTGGTTTGAATTAGAATGTCCCCCATAGGCTTCAAGTATTCAGACATTTTGTCCCCAGTTGGTGGCACTGTTTTGGGAAGTCTTAGAAGATATGGCCATGCGGGAAGAAGTATGAAACTGGGGGCGGGCTTAGAGAGTTCAACAAGCCTTGCAGTCTCCAGTTGCTCTCTCTGCTTTCTGCTCCAGCTCCTGCCACCATGCCTCACACCACAATGGACTCTAATTCCCTGGAACCATCAATTGTAAGCTCAAATAAACTCTTTTATAAGTTCCCTTGGTCATGGTGATTTTATCACAGCAACAGAAATGTGACTAATACACCCACATGGCAGCTAACAACCATCTGTGACTCTAGTTCCAGGGAATCCGATGTCTTCTTCTGTCCTCCCCAAACATTGCACACATTGGTGTATTAAAATACAAGCAGGCAGTAGACTCATACACATAAAATAAAAATAAAAAATTTTAAGTGGACTTCAGTTGGTAGTATATTACAAATGCCTAGGGTAACTAGGGTGACAGCAGCGCTGAACCTTCCAAGGGACACCTTACCAAGCCAAAGAATGAAATTAAATGGTGGCCGATGTCCAAGAAATATTTGTAGAGAATCTTGTGATGAAGGGATTTGTGGATGGTAACTAGTGGGCAGCAGAATAATGGCAGGATGGTCACATGAGGAAATAGTATCATTAGAAGCCTTCAACTGAGTTTAAAGAATGTTCAGAGAATTCCATGTCGCCTTGCCAGAGCCCCTGTCTTACTATAACAAACTTCATGTAATCATTTTCATATTAAACTTTCTGCTAAATTTTTGTAATAGATAAAGGTAATTTTCTAAAACAATGAGGCTAGAGAAATGGAGCAGTAGTTAAAGTAATTGCTGTGCAAAACTGAGGACCTGGAATTTGGATCCCTGTACCTATATAAAAATCCAAGTTCAGGGGCTGGAGAGATGGCCTAGCGGTTAAGAGCACCGACCACTCTTTCAGAGGACCCGGGTTCGATCCCCAGCCCCACATGGCAGCCGAGAACCGTCTGAAACTCCAATTCCAGGAGAACTCCAGTTCCAGGGGAATCTGACACCCTCTTCTGACCTCTGCAGCATTGCACGACACGGGTGCACAGACTTGCATGCAGACAGTACATTCATACACATACAGAAATAAATAAAATTAATATAAAAAAAGAAATAATAATTTAAAATAAATAAATAAATCCAAGCTCAGTGTGTACTTGTAAGCCCACCACTGAGGAGGCAGAGATAGGAAGATTGCAGGGGTGGATTCCAAGACTTGCTGGCCACCCAGTCTAACCACTCATGAGCTCCAGGTCTGGGAGAGACCCTAGCTCAAAAAAATAAGATAGAGAATAATTGAGGAAGAAACCCAACATCAACCTCTGGGCTTTCATACACATGTACACACACATGCGTGCACGCATGCACACACACACACACACACACACACACACACACACACACACACAGCGTCTTTTAAAGCCCGGAAAGCCAGGGCTAGAACCCAGAGAAGAAAGCTGAGTGCTTAAGCAGCTTTAGCATTGAGGGCTAACACCAAATCTTCACGTAAATCAAGATCCATGTAACCTCAGTGTTAGTAAGCCACTTATCCTTATTATTGATTTTAAACAGTGAGAAATACAAACTCCGTCCTGGTGGTGCATGCCTTTAGTCCCAGCACTCTGGACACAGAGGCAGTGGA
The DNA here is from genome assembly GCA_009823505.1 of Rhizomys pruinosus. Taxonomy (NCBI): domain Eukaryota; kingdom Metazoa; phylum Chordata; class Mammalia; order Rodentia; family Spalacidae; genus Rhizomys; species Rhizomys pruinosus. Next base: position 144,975 of record VZQC01002357.1, on the reverse strand, counting down.
TCTCTGTGGGTTTAAGGCCAGCCTGGTCTACATAGTGAGTTCCAGGCCAGCTAAGGCTACAGGTAGACCCTGTCTCAAAAAGGCCAAAAATAAATAAATAAGATTATAAATTCCAAACTAAAAGTGGGAAAATTGAAAAATTAAAAATTGACCTAAAACACCCAGAAAAGTAAAAATAAGTTTAAATGAGGCATGGCAACCAAATCCCCCCGTGTTCAAGTTTGCCTAAGAAATAACAAGAGATGTATATCAGCAGCTACAAATGCTTTAGCTAATGATGGAAGTGAGATCACCACCAAATGTGCTACTTGCCAAAGGCATCTAAACTACAAAAAATGAGGTGGATGGGAGGTGGGGAAGGGTTAGGGGAGAGACACCTTTTAGGTGCGAAGAGAGAAAATGGTGTGTTTATATAAACTAGATTCCACTCAAAAGATATCACTACAGATATTCTTAAAGGGAGAGTTTATGGTGGCAAATGACTGAGAAGCTCTTAATTTTTAATTTTTAATTTTCATGCACCTAATAGCATAATCTTAAAATACATAAGAGCAAATACTGACAGAACTACAAGGAGAAATATAAAATACAAAATTGTAGTGGGGGATTTAAACATGTTTCTTTTACTAATTAACAGAACAAGCAAGCAAAAAAAAGTAGGATACAGAAATTTTAAATCAGTTACTACACTTGAGAAATATGCATGTATGAACACAAGTACACACACAGAGCATCTACCAACAGCAGAAAACATCTTTATATGCATTCATGGGATATTTATTTTAAGAGACCATTCAGAGAGCTCACAAATACTTCTTAACACATTTTAAGGGGATTATCATGTATGATTTTTTTTTTTTTTTTTTTTTGTCTTTTCGAGACAGGGTCTCCCTGTAGCCCCAGCTGTCCTGGAACTCGCTCTGTAGACCAGGCTGGCCTTGAACTCATAAAGATCCGACTGCCTCTGCTTCCCAAGTGCTAGGATTAAAGACGTATGCCAACCGTGCCTGGCATGATTTTTTTTACCATAATGCAATTATGCTCCTAATAAAAGCTAACAAATCCTTCCAAATCTAGAAATTAAAGAACATTCTTAAGGACTAGAGAGCTCAGCCTTGCAAACATGAGAACCTGAATCCAATCTCTCAAACCATTTTTTTTTAATTGAGTGTGGTAGCACTTGCTTGTAATCCCAGCACTGGGGAGGCAGAGCCAGGCGGACCCTTGGGGCCTGCTGGCCTGACAAGTCTAGTCTACTTGCTGAGTTCCAGGCCAGTGAGAGATTATTTCAGAAAACAAGGTGGACAGCACCTGAGGAATGACATCCAAGGTTATTTTCTGGCCTCCACACACATACACTGCCCCCTCCACCCAACAGAAAGAAATCTTCTAAACAGCCCTTGAGTCTAAGAAGAAATATCAATTAAGAGTTCTTTGTCAGTGTCTATTATGTCCAATACATGATACATAGAAAAGAGTTCTTAAAGGAGAGCATACTGAAAATTTTCCAGGTTGCTTTTTTTTTTTTTTTCTCCCTGTAGCTCTAGCTATCCTGGAATTCACTATATAGACCAGGCTCACCTTGAACTCACAGAGTTCCGACTGCCTCTGCTGAGATTAAAGGTGTGCACCACCATGCCGGGGCAGGTTGCTTTTTTAAAAAACAGGTAAATACTCATCTCGAGAAACTGGAAACAGGATGGCAAAATAAATCCAAGGAAATAAACAGCAGAAATTAATACAGTAGAAATATAATTGAAAGGACCAATAAAGCTAGAAGTTGCTGCCCTGAAAACCTGGACAGTCTCTAGAATCAGAAGGCACAAATATATCAAAAATGAAAAGGAATTGAAGTGCTATAGACATTGAACAATGAATACATTTTAAATTTTAGATACACTTAGATTTTGACTCTGAATCTTAGATGGCACTTTAAAACCCCTAAAACACTGAAGAATTGACAGAAAAATTAAAACTAATGCCACTGAGACCTATAGGGGCTGTCAAGCATAATTGGAATTTCAGAGTAAAAAGAAAAAAATCAAGATACACACTCAACATATACACTCAAAACATAAGGAGAAACCACTGTGAACAATTTGATTTCTTTCTTTTTTTTTTTTTGAGATAGGGTCTCTCTATAGCCCCAGCTGTCCTGGAACTCACTCTGTTGACCAGGCTGACTGACCTTGAACTCACAGAGATCCACCTGCCTCTGCTGGAATTAAAGGCATGTGCCACCACGCCCAGCTTAAAGACGGTTCTTAGTTGCCATGTGGGTGCTGGGAATTGAACCCAGGTCCTCTGCAAGAGCAGTCAGTGCTCTTAACCACTGAGCCATCTCTCTCCAGCCCCCAACAATTGATTTCTTATTAGAACAATGGCTTTTGTAAATAGAACTATATTCCTAATCCAGACAGAAAAAGCCTGTCAGCCAAGAACTTTAGGTCCAGCAAAGTTACCCTCCAAAAATAAAGAGAAAATGGCCCAGTGGTAGGACTAGTGATTGAGAGTATTTGTTGCTGGCCAACTCGCTTTAAGAATTAATAAAGGGGAGGCTGGAGAGATGGCTCCACAGGTAAGAGCACCAGCTGTTCTCACAGATTTGGTTCCCAGCACCCATATGGCAGCTAACAACTGTAACTCCAGATCTAGTTCCAGAGAATCCAGTGCTCTCTCTTGGCCCCCCCAGGTATTGCATGCATGTGGTGCATTTACATGCAAGCAAACAACCACACACATTCAAAAGATTGAAAAAGAAAAAGTTCCTAAGGAAATCCTATCTGAAAAAATGACAGCTGTAGTGGCTGGCACATGCCTTTAGTCCCAATGCTCAGGACACAGAGGCAGGTGGAGCTATGTGAGTTTAAGGTCTGGTAAGTAGACCAGCCTGGTCTACTTAGGGAATTCCAGGCCAGCTGGGGCTATATAGTGACAACCTGAAAAAAAATGTGGAGGGCAACTGAAATGCAAAAGAAAGAACACAAAAACAGTAACACCATGAATACGTTTTCTTCAATATATTTAAAATACAACCAAAAGGAAAAGTAATATAAATGGTAAGACTGGAATACGTAATGATGTAATACATGTATGATAGCAAAGGCAGGACTAGAGCTGTAGGAGAGAGAGTACTGCTTCATAGTTAACTGAGTTAGTGGGATATATTTCCCTAGAATTCATATTAAATAGGTAAATTTATTATAAATTAACATAATAACCTCTAGGTTAGTCACTAAGAAAAATAACTGTAAAATGAAAAACTTAAATGTTATACTATAAAGTACATATTTTATAAAAAGGCAGAGATGGTACTGAGTCTGTAGCTTAGTGGTAGAGTGCTTACTTAGCATGTCCAAGGCCCTGAGTTGTATCTCCAGCACTGAAAAGAGAGACAGAGGGAAGGAGGGAGGAAAGATGTAGGAAGCAGGTTATGTCTCTTAGGCATGGTCGCACATGCACACACCTGTAAGTCCAGATTCAGGAGTTCCAGACCAACCCAGGATACATAGCAAAACTGTCTCAACCCAAAGAAAAGCTAAAGTTTTCTCTATATATACTAATAATCTGAAAATAAGGAAATCTATTCACTAAAAACATCTTAAACAACAAAATACTTCAGAATCATTTATTTTTAAATTCTATGTATATGAATGTTTTGCCTGCATGTAAGTAACTGTACTGGTGTTGTGCAATATCCACGGAGGTAAGAAGAGGGCACTGGAGCCTCCAGAACTGGTGTTATGGACAGTTGTTAGCCACCATGTGGGTGCTGAGAACTGAACCCGAGTCCTCTGCAAGAGTAGCCAGTGCTCTTAAATGCTGAGCCTCCAGCCCCAGGAATAAATTTTACCAGACTTTTTACCAGACATGTACTTTAACAACTACAATCATGGGTGAAATTCTGAAAGATTTACATAAGCAGAGAAAGCCTTTTTTTTTTTTTTTTTTTTTTTACCCTTTTAGAGAGCTTCTAAGCTGGTGGTCAAGAAGACTGTGATGATCATATGACAGTGTACCCAAAATAGCTCTAGGGATTCAAAACCATCTCAGTTAAAAAACAGTGCAAAAAAAAAACAAACAATAACAAAAACAAAACGGTGAAGGATAAGCTGGAGAGATGGCTTAACAGCTGTTTCCTACTCTTCTAGAGGACCAGAGTTCAGTTCCTCGCACCCACACTGGGTGCCGTCAAACAACTAGCCTATAGGTCCAGCGCCTGGAGATCCAACCTTTAGCTTCTGTTGGGCCCTGCCACTCACTGCACATAACCCACAACACTGACACCATAATTAACACTAAAAAAAAATAAAACCTACAAAACAACTAAGAGTTGGGGTGTAGTTGAATGGTAGGATGCTTGGCTAGTGTGCATATTCATCATTATGCCCATAGCAAGAACACACACAACACAACCACACACACCCACAAACCACACACATCCAAATATGTGGAGATGTACCTAAGAGAGATGTATAAGACCCACTTTAGGCAAGTAAATAATTTTTTATTAAAACATGAAAAGATTTAATTAGAGATCTGTTCCATGATCAAACCCCATTTTAAATTCTACAAGTTCTTCAAACCCTTTATGATTCATTTACTGTGTTCAGAATCAATTTTCACATGTTTTTGAATATGTGTTTTCGTAAGACTGATAAATGTGTACGAAGAGCAAAGAATCAAAGAAGAAATCCTAAGTTCTCAAGTAACATATGGAAGTATAATTTACTATACTGTAATGTCATAAAACATCTTCACACTATTATAACTTGGATGCAATAGGGAAGAGAGTGGTTCCAGCAACAAAATAAGACCTTTGTCACGAAGAAGCCAGAAATTGATTCAAACAATATTGAGCTTCATTATTATATTTATTTATTTGACAGGATCTTATTATGTAACACCTGGCTGGCCTCTAACTCAAAGAAATACGCCTGGCTCTGCCTCTCCCCAGTGCTAGGATTAAAAACGTGCGCCACCACTCTCGGCAGAACTATTGGACTGCCTTTTTTTTTTTTTTTTCCGTATGTGTATGAATGTGCTGTAAGGCAAGCAGTCTGGTTGCACCATGTACTGCATGCCACGGAGGTCTGAGGAGGGTCTCGGATTCCCTGGGAACTGGAGTTCTCCTGGAATTGGAGTTACAGACGGTGCTTCAACCAGCCATGTGGGTGTGCTGGGGATCGACCCCGGTCCTCTGCAAGAAGCGTCTGCTCTTAACCGCTAGGCTATCATCTCCAGCCCCCGGCATATAAATTTGACCTTAACATAACACCGTGAAGATGCCCTCCAGAGTAACTGGTGAACAAGGACAGGCCTCTCATACAAGTGCTGACACACGGCATGTGTCACAAACAGAAAAGAAATAGAGAAGTTACTTGACCTCACTACTGCCAGAGTTCCAATTGGATGAACTGAAATGATGGGAAACAAGACTAGAACAAGGAAATTCTGTTGCGATGGGAAGAGTGCTAGTGACTTGGTAGAGTGAACTAGAGGGCCTATGTGGTGTAGGCAACACTCTGTCATTGAAGCTATACCATCACTGAAGGCCCAGAAATATAAAAGTGAAAAATTTTTACCACACAAATTAAAAATGAGAACTGCAACCGGCACTATGAGGAAAACACTGACATAGTTGAAAATAGTAACTAAATTAAAAAATGTTGATAAATCCGAAATATTTAATGACACACAGAGACCAAAGACCCCCACAACAAGCAAACAGGTCAGTGTAAAACAAATTATACAGAGTAATACCAATAATACCCAGCACTCTAAAGAAGCACCACTGACAGGGTTGGGAAGAGACATGAGCTCAGCAAGGTTGTAAGTGTGGCTAAGACAAATCTCGGATCATAGCCGAAGAACTGGTAGTCATAGTCTAGCCCGGTGGTCCGAAGTAATCCTCCGGGCAACCCGAGCAACATTGGGCAGTGGCAGCGGATCAACAAAGACCTTCTAAATTAGTTCCCACCCCAACCCCAGGCAAGGGGAATCCTGACCCCTTACCCGTCGACGAAAACACCGCAGCCAAACAGGGAAGCGATAAGAGGAACTGACATGACGATAGGAAAAGCAAGAGAGGCACGCCAAGGGGCTAGGAATAGGTGGTCACACACAAGACCCCCCCAAACCCCACCCCCCAGCCAAAGCAAACACTACCAACAAGACCCAATGCCAGAAAGCACGCCCCACCCAACCGCCACAAAGACCGGTGACACAAAACAAAGCAACCAGAAAAAAAACCACCAGTTTTTACATATTGATGTAGNCGTATGTGTATGAATGTGCTGTATGCATGCAGGTCTGTGCACCCATGTCGTGCAATGCCACGGAGGTCAGAAGAGGGTCTCGGATTCCCCTGGAACTGGAGTTCTCCTGGAATTGGAGTTACAGACGGTTCTTAACCGCCATGTGGGTGCTGGGGATCGAACCCGGGTCCTCTGCAAGAGCGTCAGTGCTCTTAACCGCTAGGCTATCTCTCCAGCCCCGGCATATATTGACTCTTAACATACAACAGTGAAGATGCTCCAGAGTAACTGGGACAGGACAGGCTCTCAGTACAGAGTGCTGACACACGAGCATGGCCACAGAAAGAAATGAGAATTTACCTCACATCTGCCAGAGTTCCAAGATGGATGAACCTGAATGTGGGAAACAAGACTAAGAACAAGGAAATTACTGTTGCGTGGAGAGAGTGCTGGGGAGTGAACTAGGTGCTTGTGGGTGCTAGGCAAGCACTCTGTCATTGAGCTATCACTGAGTCCCAGAATAATAAAAGTAATTTTTAAATGAGAAACTCAACAAGCTAACTATGAGGAAAACACTGACATAGTTGAATATACTAAAATTAAAATGTTGATAAATCCGAATATTATGAAAAGACAAACCACAAAAGAAAAAGGTCATGTAAAACAAACTTACAGAGTAATATCCAGAATATATAAAGAGCACACTGAGGTTGGAGAGATGGCTCAGCAGTTAAGTGTGCTTACCTCTCTTGCAGAGGATCTGGGGTCAGTTCCTAGCCCCCACATTGGGCAGCTCACAACCTTCTATAAGTTTAGTTCCAGGGGATCTGACCCTTCCTCAAGCCTCCATGAGTGGGCACACATATAAACACATACACATAAATAAAATAAAAGCCGGGCTTTGTGGCACACACCTTTAATCCTAGCACCTGGGAGGCAGAGGCAGGTGGATCTTTGTGAGTTCAAAGCCAGCCTGAACAATAGTGAGTTCTAGGACAGCTGGAGCTACAGGGAGACCCTGTCTCAAAAAGACCAAAAAAATAAAATAAAAATAAAAAATAAAATAAAAGATAAATCTTTGAAGGAAAAGAGGGTAAGGGAACCACAAAAGAGCACCCTGCTAATTAAAGAAGAGAATAGACAAAATCTTAAGGTATTTCTTTCATCAAAGATGAACTCCAACTAGCCAATGTATAACATGGTTTTTGTCTCATTTGCTATAGGAAAATGCTAATTAAAACCTTGACGTGCACCTACCATTCTTTGATAAAAAAAAATAAAATAAAACATCTTGAGGAAAACCTAATTCAGTATAAGAAACTTTGGAAAACAGTTTGGCATGACCTAGTGAAGCTGAGCATAATCAGCTCTGTGACTCGGGCTCCACTTACATGCACGTGTCCTTTAAGGATGACACTCCCAGACCAGCACCATAGCTTAGCAGCTATGACAACCTGAGTTCCACCCTGGGAACCCAAGGCAGAAGTACAGAAACAACTTCACAAATTTCTCCTCTGACCTTTGCCCATGCATTATATATGATACACACACAACAATAATAAATAAAAATAAAGATGAGCCCTCCAGAGTAGACGTTCACAATATCTACCGCAGCACTGTCTATAACAACCACAAACTGAAAACAAAGTCAATCAAGAGTGAAAATAAACTGTAATACATCCAATGTGACTGAATAAACAAACTACAGCTACCCACAGTGACAGGAATGAATCTTAACAACATGTTAGCAAAAGAAATCTCAAAAAAGTATACAATGTCATTCATACAAATTTCAAAACTAAGAATTAGACTGGGGCCAGAGGGATGGCACTGAGGGTAAAAGCTCTTGCTACCTGAAGTGTTCTGAACACTCGAGTTAGATACCTACAGGTGAAAGGAGAAAACCAAGGTGGTTCCTCTGACCTTCACAAACATGCTGTAGAACACACATGTCTATGTACACGCACACACACACACACACACACACGTCATGCATATACACACAATAAGTCAGGCATGGTTGTCCATACCTGTCATCTTAGCAGTGTGGAGGCTGAGGCAGAAGGATGACAAGTTGGAGGCCAGCCTGTGCTACAATAAGGAGACCTTTTCTCGAAATAAAAAAAGGAACTCTAGTCTTCAGGGATGTATATATGAAAATCAAAGCTATAGAAAGGACTGTGGCGAAGGAAATCTATTCTTGATCTTGTGATTACCTGGGTGGTGTTCTAACATCTGTGCACATGTTTGTGTGTGTCTATGATGCTTACAGTTAATAGAGCTTCTGCATATTTCATAATAAGAAAATAAGATAACCAGTAAACACAGAAAAACAGCCAGGTTTGGTAGCCCATGCCTATAATCCCATCACTTGGGAGGCAGAGAGATAAGAGGTTTGTAACAAGTTCAAGGATAGCCTGGTCTACATAGCAAGTTCCCAGACTCCAAGGCTGCAGAGTGGGACCTTGTCTCAAAAAAACTGAAAACAAACTGGAGAGATCACTTAGTGGTCAAGACCACTGGCTGCTCTTGCAGAGGACCTGGATTTAGTTCCCAGCACCCACATGGTGTCTAACAACCGTCTAGAACTCCAGTCCAGGGGATCTGGTGCCCTCTTCTGGCATCCATGGGTATTGCACAACATGGGTACACTTACATGCATACAGACGAAGCACCCATAAAAAAATTAAAACCGAAAATAGTAAAAAATAAGACATTCAATCCCATTTAAAAAAAAATGAAAACTAAACAGTGGTCACCTGTTCATGATTTGCCTAAGAAACCAGAGTTCTCATCTGCTTCCTAGAAGAAAAGGGATTAAGACCTTTGTGAAGAACATTGTGGCAGTATGTATAAAAAATATAATTTCAATACCATATCCCAATGAAATGCTAACGTGTATGCTCAAGAGATACATACAAAGATATTTTCCCCTGTGGTATTGTTTGTGATCATGAAAATGAATAAATGTCAACTAAGGAATATTTACAAAATTTTCATAGTCCATACAATGAATACTATGCAGCTATTAAAAATAAGATACATTTTTATGAACTGACATGGGAAGATCCCAAAGACATACTAAAAACACAAGTAATAGAACTACACATAGATTGCATAATCCTGGTTTTAAAAATATAAATATGTACATATATTTATGTCGACATATGGAAAACAGACTACAAATCTATACTCTAACCTGTTAGCAAGGACTGACAGGAAGTGGTAGAGGAAGAAGAAGGTGGAGAAGGCACTTTCCCATCCTCCTCTATACACACATCTATGTAATTACAAAGCCAGGGATTATTTGTATATTTTTAACAAGTAGTATAGCAAGAGCAATTACACTATCTGCTCAGTTCAAATGAGACTAATCTAATACATCTGGAAATAGCCTGCTTTCAAAATCCTTTTGTTCTGGGAGGCCCCCGGAGCTTAAAGTTGTGGTGACAGGGACGTCAGCCAACAACTGATGAGCACTATGCAGGATACTCAGTAACTTGGTCCACCTCCAGGTTCATCCCTTAAAAACATTCACATCCATCCCCATGTCCTGGCTCGGCAATGTTTTCTTAGAGCACTTTAATAAAGTAAATAAATCCTGATAGTACTCATCCAGAAACATCCATAGCAGAGTGTGGGTCTGGGTGGGAGGAGATCACTAATTCATCAGCACACCTGGGTGAGTGACTTCAGAACAAGCAGCCCCCATTTGGATTCCTTTGAAGGTCGGACCTAGGCCCCACTAGAAAACCACATGGGAACTTTCCTTGTTTTCTCTTCCCTCTCCTCACTCCACCCCAGTTCTTTCCAAAGCAAACCGTGACTTTCCTAAAGGAAGGCGAAGGAACAAGTCAGCATCAGGACTGGGTAGGACAAAAAGCACTGTTGGTGTATTTAGGAAGGAAAATCCAACTCCACACATACATTTTGGTGTGCTTTTATTTTTGAATGGAATCATACCATATGAAGGGAAACTTCCAAAGCATCCTTTACTCTTTCAACATCTTGGCCTTTGCCTCACTGCGTAGGAGGAAAGAAAAACTAAGCAAGCAGTGCTGGGGCCACTGTCTCCGTGTGCATGTGTCACAGGAGGATCAAAAGGGCTAAATACAACTGGAAACATTAGCACACGCAAGTTACCGGCTGGTCCTCCGGCATCCGTGGGCATGCACCACTTCAAAGCATCTCTTCCCCAGTGTGCGGGCATTAGGTCTCTCTATGCCTTTTATCAGCAAATATCTTGTATTCCAGAACAGAAAACAGATTGAAATGGGATGCACCCAGCACTGATGCATTACTTCCATAAGTCACCAGTAAGAAAAGAATTTAATTTTAGCATATTTATTCTTGCTTGATTCTTAATAAAACACTTTAAAACAGTCTGTACATTTCAAGCCACTCAGAAGTGCATTGTATTTCTATAAATGTGATTTGTTGGGATGAGGTGCCAAGGTGTCTCTGTACAAAGATGTACAATATGTACAGTCACTGAAGGTACAAGCTGTGCAAAGCAAAGTCGAGAACACTTAATTCATGCCAAGGCTCAGAAAACATTTCAACAAGTAAGACTAAAGCTTGAAACTGCACTGTGGTTGTCCCTGGGCAAATGATCACTTTATAAACAATACATGTATGTTATAAAGAAAGTGGCTGACCCCAGCGCAGTCAGTACCATGCAGCTGACTGGACACGGTACCAGGCTACTCTCCTGGGCCTCGGTCACTGAGCTGCTGTTGCTGCCGCCGCCTTGGGTTGAACCACAGCTATGCTAGGAGACTTAAATTTGGGGAGATACAGGCCGAACTTGTTTTCGATGCCAGCAAAAGTGGCTGTGGCAAGTCTGTATCCGCCAATGTGGTCAGGATTGGCGGGAGGCAGGGCTGCGATGCGCGACTTTGGTGTTGGTTCTGAGCCTGAAGGTTTGCTGTTCACAGGGAAAAATCAATGGTTAGTAAGCTCAAGACCAATGAGGGCGACATCTGCACATTTTCAGTCAGACCCACATGCCACAGAAAGGCTGCCTCACCCTCTCCACGTCACCCCTCCCAGGCATGATTTACAGGTGCTTCCCAGCACCACATTCACATATTTGATTTAAATGAAAAACAGCCTCAACTTTAGTACTTACATGTATACATAAATAGACACATAGAAAATCAGAAGGAAATGCATTTGAATATTTAATCTCTTTATTCAGGCTATGCATGGTTTGTTTTTTCTTTGCTACTTTCCTATTTTCCAATGTTATGCAGTATGCATACATAAATTTTATCATAAAGGTATATATCTATTTCTTTTATTTTAAAATAACTTGAAATCTTCTTAAATAGTGGGCTCCTAAAGCTTATTACTAAAAGAGAAAAAGGTTTAATTCTTCTACAGACTATTAATGCACAGAAAAGCCTAAATGTGTTTATACAATGGGATGGTAAGGCTGTTCTTTCATCTTTTCTGTACACACTGCTGTATATAGGAATATCAGCTCTATGAGCTTCTATAGTTGCCTAGTAAATGATGGGGAATAATGAAATACAGGTGCAAAAAGGATTTAGGAGCAAATTCACTAGTGTTACTCAAACACATTTAGATTGTTTCTGATGAAATGGCCATGTTAAAAAAGAATCACATAACCTAATCCCATAAAGTTCAATATTTGCTTATACTAAAAGAGACAATAATTTGCATAGTATTCTAATTTGCTGCCTACCTAAAACATCCCCAGTTGTATAATACTGTATGTTGTATCGTTCTTACAAGGCCTTCTTTACACTCTTAATAATGAAGCTTTTTAAGCCCATTGTTATAAATACATTAAAGGACTCTATCTCATCAGTTTTCTGAGTTCCGGAAGTACCTCCACGAACAGAACAAACACTTGTTTTGATTGGGCGACCTCTTTATAAAGGACTTGAGCAACTGTACTTACAGGCCTCCAAAGTCAATGTAAAACCACCGCTGGAGAAGTTCATAGGTGACCAGAGTGACACCAAATTGAGGAGATGATCGGAACACTCGAGCTGGAAGGGAGAGGCAGGGTGGGAAGGCTGGTGGGTAACAGCGGAATGAGAGAGCCCCAGCCCCTCTGCAGCCCCAGCACCTACCTGCAGTCCCTTTCCAAAATGCTGAGGGCCCCTCTTCCCGGAGTATCTTTCTGAAGCAGTCAATGACACCACTGTATGTTGTCTGGCCAGCCCGCGCAGCCACTTGCAGTCTTGTCTTGATGACATCAGCAGGGGTCACCAGAGAAGCAGCAGGCACGCCTTTCAGGAGAAAGCCACATTAATTCATCCTAAGGGCTTCATACAGGTAGAAACCCCACTTAGTCATGTGACCATACAATCTGCATCTACAACCAGGAAAGGAACTCAAAGCTCCTTAAAGGCACAAATGGAAAAAGGATGCATTGCTAAGCTTATTAGTTGCTTCAATAGAATCAGGGAAAATGTATTTTATTTTTCTTTCTGAATTAAGGAAATATCTATAGATTGTATAATCCTGAAGAACTATGAGAAGGAAAAAAAATGCAGTAATATTAACAGGACAATTCCTAAATGTGCCATTTTGAGTTAATTACTTTTACCTCCTTTTCACCTTTAAATAAGATACAAGTATTTTCAGATACAGTATGCGATAGGATGCCAATTTAATGGGCAGCCAAATAGGAGGCAGCAAACCATAGTGATTCTTGTTGATTCTTGGCAGCCATAGAGAGCAACAAGCACTCACCTGTTGGAGGGACTAAGGGAGAGGTGACTGTGACTCCATCAGACATGCACACATGACAGAAGTCATTATAACCAGCAGGAAAGGAGCCTGCCGGTTAGGGGGCAGCAGGAGAGCCAGTCATCCAAAGATAGCTCATCCACCCTGTGCCTGAGCTCCCCGGGGTTACCCGAGATGCAGCAGCAGCAGCAGCAGCAGCAGCAGCAGCAGCAGCAGCAAGATACAGAAAATGGATTTCATCACTGCACTTCTTGCTCATAAAACAAAACAGGTCACAAAGGAGCAACCTAGCCTTCCCCAGGGGGAAGAAATTCAATTTGACTTAAATATCACCATCTCATCACTAGGCAGATGGAGCTGCTGGCCCTGTGGTGGCTCTGTTAGAGAGTGATGCTACTGCGTCTGCTGCTCGGCTCAGCACCCTGTCAGGATGGAGGTGGGGGGCTGCCTGCTTCGCAAGGCAGGGCCTGAATGCGCTTGGCACCTGTCAGCAAAACTTCACTCATAAAAATTAGAAAACATGGCAAATGACTGGAAGCAAGAAGCTGGTGCTACTTAGAAACGTCACAGTTCTGTCACCCACTGCCAAAAGCCTGGCTGTGATCAGGCAGGCTTCACTGGCTACTTTTTGCTGATGATTAGAAGGAAAAGTTTGGATGGAAAACGCTCCCCCTTCCAAAACAGAGCTGGGAGCACTAAGTCAGCAGGTAGCATGACTATTAAAATTCAACTAACCAAGATTACAGATGCCAGGGGCCAAGGCCTCGATAAGGGCTCAAAGTTCCTGGTCTTTTGTTGTTTTTTAAATTGTTACAAGTTGTCTCCTGGCCGCACAAGTAAAAATGATATATCCATCTCAACACTCTGAGAACCAAGGGGTCCTGGCACTAAGCACGCCACAGCCCCAACACTAAACATCTTAAATAAGCTCAGGATGGGTAATTGATGATTATAAACCCAGCAAGAGTGAGCTAACAGGGATAGACAGGAGCCTTGCTGGGCCATACCATGCTGAGCTCTGGCAGGACTCATTACTGGCTATGTGGAAAGCAAACAGGCCTTTCCTTCCACTGTCATTTCTGGTGCAGCTAAGGACACCCAGTTGGTCCCTTCTATTCCAAAGCAGTTCCTTGGTAACTCAGAGTAAACCTACCCCTATGAGACAGGAGCACCTCGGCACCTTCCTGTATCTGCTAGACTCCTCATTCAGGTGGAGGAATCTCTGCTGGACCTGATCTGGACTAGGTGAAGATCTTCATGCATTTCATTGCCTTGTATTCTTAGTATGATCCTGGCCACACAGGGAAGGCAAGGATGCACAGAATGAAACCCCTGCCCTCAAGAGGTTCCCTGCCTAACAGAGGAGAAACCCAGTGCAAAGAACTGTCGACTCATCAAAATGGTAAGGTCAGAAGAGATGAAAACGGAGTTGAGGTGGTTGCTAAGGGGCGCTGCCTTGGTCCAATAAGGGGTGGCTTTGGCAAGAGATAGCTTTGTGAAAGCCAATACTTTGAGCCAAAAAGGCACACTCCAACCTACAGAGTCAGACATAAGGCCGGGCGAAGCCCTGCAATTAGCACCCAGCCAACAAAGCAACGGATTTGCTGAGAACTTCTCCACCTTAGCTTGACTGCACCCAAGATTTCAGAGGCCCAGGAGGCTAAGAAACGTAGTAATGATGGAAGCCCAATTTAGATGGGCAGATTTAATTTGGCTCCAAGTTGCTAAGCTGCATTAAGTTGTTTATCCACATTATGCAAATGTAATTAACTCTCATCAGAATTACAGCACATCCCACAAAGGAGAAAAGGCAATCATACTCAGCGAAGTCAGATAGAAACAATAAGCCTTCCAGAAATAAAGGGGAAAGTACAGAGATTCTGTACTTCTTAAAAGAATTCTTTTGGTTAAAAAGTTCTAGTTACCTGCCATGGCTCCGGCAGCCAGGAGATTGATGCCTCCCACGTGTCCATTTTCATCAGCCAGAAGGAGTTTGCAGTGAGCGTACACAGGAAAATAGATGGCAGAGAAGGGAATGTCTCGGAGGAAACACGCTTTGGCACCCTGTCACACAGTGAGGAAACAGTGCAAAACAGTGTGTAAAAAGTGTGAATGCCTGGATGGGAAGGGGGGCACAGTGACAAGCTGAGATGTCCTTCAAACAGCCTTAGAAGGGGGGTTGGGGAATAGGGTGGAGCTGGTGAGACAGAGCAGACCTGTGTGGCCCGAAGCTTATGAAGGGAAGGCGGAGCTTCCAGTCCAGCTAGCACTGGACAGCTGGAGTACTCTGATGACCAGGAACTTGGTGGCATTTTTAGTTTATATTTAGACTTTTTAAAAAATTTATCTTCCATTGTGGGGAGAATATATGAGATCTACCCTCTTGACTGTTTTGTTTTGTTTTTTTTTTTAATATGTATGAGTATACTGTCTGCATGTAGGTTGGTACACCCGTGCCGTGCAATGCAGCAGAGGTCAGAAGAGGGCGTCGAATTCCCCTGGAACTGGAGTTAAAGATGGTTCTTAGCTACCATGCTTGGCGTTATTATACTGGGATTGGCGTTGAATGTTTTAACCATGCTCTGCAGCAGATCTCTGCAAGCTATCAGTGTTGTACAGCTAAAAGTTTCCATGAAGTAAGCTAGGCTGTTTCTTAAGGTTCATGAACACTCAAACTCCCAGCCTGCTTATTTGCTCAGCTTTGCTGGGGGAAGAACTTGAGTGAGCACAGGGATAGAAAGGGAAGGAGAGATGTTAGACTTGAGTCCCCAAATTAATGGCTTCATTCACAAGCCTCCCAAACTAACAAATTACCAGTCCAATCTCCACCAATTTAGAGCCTTGGGAGTGTCAGGCAGCCAGCCAGAGGCAATGGTGAGGGGGAACAGATCCAGGAAAAGCAGATGAGAAAACACAGCCTTCCCTCGTTGGCATCCCGGTGAGGAGGAACCCAGACAGATCCACCTAGAGACAGCTTGTCCCAGCCAATGAAAGGGCAGCAAACACCTTCCTCAGCATTGCCTGCCAGTAGCGGGTGCCAGTTCATGCCTGGGCTTGACCTAGTCAGGCCAATGCTGCACCTGAGCATGAGTTTCCCTAATGGCTGTTTTTTTAAGTCCAAGGACTCTTAAAGGATAATACAGACAGAAACAATATAAATTCCCTTCTCAAAGGGAATCCCAAAGAACGGGAGTCGAGAGGAGCAGAGCCGGGGCACTCTGTGGAGACAGGCAAGGCTCCCGCTGGTCCCCAGTGCACCCTGTGGATGTGCGGCTCCAATCTAGACATTCCTAATTTCTAATTTGAAGCTACAGACGTAAATTTACACATTTCTGCAGTGAAGGATCCATAAATAAATTCAATGCGGTGAAAGTATAAACTGTCACCTATAGAGGCAAAATTTACAGATTCTCCCTTCTACCAGGCAAAGGAATAGAGAGAAATATTCTTCCTTATTAAAGAGAAATAATAGCTTCTGCTCCATTACATCTGATCTGTAATGACAGGAGTAAGTCCACCTGCAGGGGAGGACTCTGTTGACTGGCATTTTGTGAAAGTACAGTACTGTGTTGTTGTTTTTTTAATGGAATTCATTATTGATAAATCCTACCACTTAACTTCTTAAAAACCCGAATCCTACCAAACCCTAATATGTTTTACTGTGGTCAAATTATTAAGACAAAGGGAAGCGCCTACTGAGAAGATAACAATAGCAGTAATTCGGACTCAAAACAAGTGTAGCACTATTCTGCAGTCCTAAATCCTTCAGAGGAAACTTCTCAAAGGTTCAAGCGAGGAACACTGAACCCCAAGCCAGGGGTTCTGGGGAGCAGGCCTCAGGGTTGGCAGATGCACAGACTGCTGAAGAAGCCAACAGGAGCGCGCATGCGCACATCACACTGCCTTTACGCAAAGGTCCTGATTTCTTTTTGTTTGATTTTCTACTCCATAGACCATTCCACTGGATAAGATTGCTTCTCAAATGGGGCAGTGAAGTGGAGGGGGGTGGGGGGGAGGAAGAAGTGTGTGGCTTCTACATTCTTTCATATTTTACTGTGTATATCACAGCTTCTCCGCTCAGTACAAGTGAATTGACCCACCTTGTACAGCCCAAAAAGTCCCAAGTCCCGGAGTACATTCAGGGCGCTGACTCTGGGCCCGGTGGTGATCTCTCCTGCGACCTGCAGGCGAATCTTCACGATCTCCAGCGGGTTGGTGAAAATGACCTGTGAGCCTCCAGCCTGCAAGCAAGGAAGAAAAACCACACTTCCCACGTCAGAGCTGGACTGGCAGTGTAAATGTGGGGGGGCAGACACAGAAGCCTTCTTTATTTTCCACTTTGGGGACAAGGTGAAGAAGGGGGCTCACGTTTTGACTGGTGCTGGAGGGTCTGCTGGAGATGTCCCTAAGTGTCTCCAGTCAATCTATGTCTGGGTCTGTTTCTACTTGAGACCAGGTCTCCCTCCATAAACCCAGACTGGACTGGAGCTCACTGTTTCCCAGGCTGGCTCAATCACAGCAATCTTCTTGCTTCAGCTTCCAGGGTACTGGGATTACAGATGTGAGCCACTAAGCCCAACTTTTGTCTATTAAGACTAAAATCTCAAAGCAGATCTTTAAGGATCACCCTAAGCAAATTCAGTAACAAAAGCAATAAACTCAATTTGGAAAGTATGAATTGAGATGTGGCAGGTGGGCTCTTCCAGTGAAAGAGACAGTGGTAGGAGACAGGCCTTTTGACAAGCTGGAGCTAAAAGAACTACAGTTCTCTGCTCTTCTTAGGAAATAATTTTCCTCAGCCTGGCCACCTGCTTCTGTGCCAGTGGATTGCAGGACAATTAACACAACTAACCCCACAAATGTGCCTTAAATCTAGAGACTTTACCTCTTCTGGATCAAATTCTAAAACCTAGGTGAGCCTGTACAAAACTCTGAAATGGGTCCAGATACACCCACGCAAAAGAAAGCCATTTAGGAAGACAAAATTCAGTATCATTTCAATACAAATCCAGAAAGAAAGAAAAAATCGTCAAGGCAGAGCTGGGAAATGAAACATTGAGTTGCCCAGAGTGCAACAGCCTCAGATGAAAGCTGCATTGCACACGCTAGTGGTGAGTGGCAGATCTGATTTTGGATAATCAGAGTGTATTTGCATCTGAAATCTACTAACTAAGAAGAAAAGAGATGCTTAAAATACCTGCTACCAACTCCCTTTTTTGGTTTTTGTAATAAAAAGATGAGCATGTGCATATGATCACATATATATATATATATAAAACATATATGTATGTATATATATATGTATGTATATATATATATATATATATATATATATATATCCTTTCCTGAAGCAAAGAAATCTCATTTGTGCATTTCATCTTAAACTCTGGCTGTTTACATTATATAATCAAAACTATATTCATACAATGTTCATAATTGTAATGGTATTCATATAATCATAATGATTATGTAATCGTAATTCCACTGTAGCATGCATCCCTGTGAAATATGAAGTGTAAGCCTGGCTGGGTACTGCAGTTCTACAGGTGTCCAAACCCTGCAAACAATACCCCTCATTCCTCCACCCATAGTCCCTAGCGTTCTTCTAAACCCATTCCCAGACCCCCTTTCCAAAGGTGGCTCTGACCACTGTCCTAACCACTCTGGGGCTACACAGGTCCTCCAGGCCTCTGGTTTCAGCCCTGAGCCCTTACTCTTTTCAACACCCACAAAGGCGCGAAAGCTATGCTTACATTAGATGCCTCTCCTGTTCTGGGCAGCTGACGGTCCTGAGTTCCCCAGGGGACTAATCCCCTTCCGTCTCCACAGAGCACACACCACTGGCACACAGTCCCCCAACAATGACGTACTGACTCAATTTTACATGTGGATTGTCCTGCATTTCTTTCTTTTTTAATCTGTTGCGCTGCAGGTAGAAGGGAGCATTTCAATGTTCCAATCTCAGCAAACAATACTTTCAAAAGGATTGCTAGGTGAAAAAATATGTTAAAATGATAATCCAAGTAATTGCTCCTGTAGTTAGTATTAAAGACCGAACCAATTGAAAGAGTTTTCTACTTCCCCGAAATCCCTTGTTTAAAAAAAATGGTTGCAAATACTATCTCTGGGGAAATGTATTTTAAATTCTAAACTAAAGCAGATTAGGAAAAGAAAGAGAAAAAAAAAAAGAACAGAATAACAAATTTTTATTATAATCCCCCAAATTTACCAGCACTAATGTCAGCCTTTGGATGCTAAGAGTCCAATGTGGACATTATGTTTAAATAAACATGAAGTTCTTTCAGTGTTTTAATCCGTCTGCTAGCACATCCAGTCTCATCCATCAGTCTCATCACAGTCTTGCCTCCCTCTCTCTCTTCCCCTCCTCCTCCCCTCCCTTCTCTCACTAGATCCCCTTGGGAATAACTGCCAGTTGACTGAGGGCTGCTCTCCTTTAACGGTTCTCCAAATTTCTGAGTGTACAAGTAATGGGCTTTCTGCTAAAACTCCATTAAAGCAGTACAAATGCAGGAAGGAGACGACTATATTTTCATATACATTCACATTAATCATTTTCTGCACTGAGTCTTCCCAGCACCACTGGAAGTCTTAGAGCCCCAGAAGTAAACTGATGATCACTTCTCAGCATGCAAGATCCAGCAAAGGATCTTGGGAACAATGACAGTGACACTGTCCACGGTCATCCCTATGTACTCCCTGGACTCTAGGGGCTAAAACTTCTAGCAATCATATAACTTATTTATGTTTTAAAAATTACTGTACATTTTTCAACTTTATAATGGGCCTAGGAACAGGAAGGCAGGTAATCCCTAGAAACACTGAGGGGTTTTTTTAGAAAGGAAAAAGATTGCTATTTAATTTATCTAAAACTAGAGATGGAACTGGAGGGATAGCTCAGTGGATAAGAGGGCTTGCTCTGAAACATGAGGAACTGACTTCAAATCCCTAGAACCCACATTAAAAGTTTGGCTTGGCCAATTGTGTCTGTAACCCCAACACTGTGGTAGGCAGAGACAGGAGGGTCTCTAGGCTTGCTGGCTGCCAACTGAACTCCAGATTCAGAGACAGACTATCTAGCTTCCATGCATACACACACACACACACACACACACACACACACACACACACAAATACCAATAAAATAAAATAAAGTAATAAAACTTTGGATGGTTAGAACACTTAAAAAGACATCCACATGAAAAAAAAAATAAAATAAGATAAAATAAAAAATAAAATAAAATAAAAAGAAATCCACATAGCAAATATATGCTGTCCTTTTTAAACTTTGTGGTTGATCACAATGTCATATGCATTAAACTGGGGACAGAAGGAAGAAAAATGAAACCTGAAATCATTTCAGTTTCACTGACAAGAAATCCAGCAATGTTAATGAGGACTATGCTACTGTGACACCTTTAACTGAGTGTTTCTCCCATGCTAAGACTGATTTTAAAAGATGGCATACTAGCTTTCAAAGGGGCAAGACTCACTGCTTATACTAAATATAATCATTTAAGTTTTCATAAAT
Source organism: Rhizomys pruinosus (assembly GCA_009823505.1). Classification (NCBI taxonomy): domain Eukaryota; kingdom Metazoa; phylum Chordata; class Mammalia; order Rodentia; family Spalacidae; genus Rhizomys; species Rhizomys pruinosus. Next base: position 124,443 of record VZQC01002357.1, on the reverse strand, counting down.
ATAGTAACTTCTCAATGGCTAAAAATATACTTGTATTTGTACAAACATGCTATATGTAAATTTCAATAACAACAAAGTTACACAGAAAAAAAAAACAAATGCACCATAAGAAAATGGTTAAGTAAAAACTATTATACCATACATAAAGCAATATTATATCATTGAAAAATCAAATCACTTATGAACATAAAACATCTGCTATATATTTAATTATAATTATGTGAAAATTTACCTAAGTTTATCAGAATCAAAGAGGCTTAGGCTGAAAACATGATTTCCTGCACCCTGCATCCTACATCCTGCACCCTGCACCCCACACCCTGCATCCTGTACTCTACACCTACAAAGAGAAGCAAGGAGCCAGGAAGGGATCTCACCACACGTCCTACTGCACCTTTGAAAGTCTCAGTCACAAGAATGCACTGACACCACTCAACAGCAGTAAGAAGCATTGAGCTCAGTAACAATGACTTCTCTATTAGGCTAGGTCCTCTTCCATATATCCTCCTTAAATTAAGTCTCATCATTTTAAGACTGTTAAACCAGTTGGCACTGGGAAATGTGGATTTAAAAACTTATAACACACAAACATTAAAAAAAAAGCAAACAAATATAGCTAGTGATCTGAAATATTAAAAATTTAAACTAAACCATAATAATAGACAATGGCCTAGACTTAAACTGACTGTGCCTAATGTGACAGACTGCTACCTCACCCCCCACATCAGAGGCAACTCTTAGTGTATGCTTCCTGGCTGGAGAGATGGCTCAGCAGTTAAGAGCACTGGCTGCTCTTGCAGAAGACCCAAGTTTGAATCCCAGCACCCACATGGCAACCATCTGGTAACTCCACTTCCAGGGGATCCAACACCCTCAATCCTAGCACTCGGGAGGCAGAGGCAGGCAGATCTCTGTTAGTTCAAGACCAGCCTGGTCTACAGAGCGAGTTCCAGGCCAGCTGGGACTAAAGGGAGACCCTGTCTCAAAAAAAAAAAAAAAAAAGGATTTATTTATTATTTATTTATTTATTTGGTTTCCCTGTGTATCTTTCATATTTCATTTGTGACATAATAACAATGTTCAGCTTGTATGTACAAACATAAGTCTGCAGCATAAAGCTGAGTCCCAGTGATTCCTAGATATGGAAGACAGGAGAGCTGCTTCCACCATTCTTTATTTTGGTCTTTTTGAGACAGGGTCTCCCTGGAGCTCCTGTTGTCCTGGAACTCGCTCTGTAGACCAGGCTGGTCTTGAACTCACAGAGATCTGCCTGCCTCTGCCTCCCAAGTGTAGGAGTGAAGGTGTGCACCAGCACACCTGGCTCCACCATTCTTTAAAGATGTACAAGTCAGCTTGTAGAGGAGGACAGACTTCTTCATCTAGAGAATAAGCTAGCTACAGATCTGGGTCTGAAAAAAATTAAATTCAACAAAAGACAGATACTCCAACCAATAAATTATGAATAGCTACTCTTTTAAAAAATGCTGACAATGATGCAGGGTCTAAAAAAACCTTATACATGGTACAGACACATACCACAACATGGGTAAATGTTGAAAATATGTTATAGCAAGACACCAAAGGCTATATATCATATGGTTAAGTTTACAAAAAATATTTAGAAATGATGTCTAAAGAAGAGTACATTATTTTTTAAATTTATTTTTACTTTATTTGCATGAATGTTTTGCCTGTAACTATATAATATAATGCCTGAGGAGGACAGAAGAGGGTGTTGGATCCCCTGGAAGTGGAGTTACCAGATGGTTGCCATGTGGGTGCTGGGATTCAAACTTGGGTCTTCTGCAAGAGCAGCCAGTGCTCTTAACTGCTGAGCCATCTCTCCAGCCAGGAAGAATACACTAAGAGTTGCCTCTGATGTGGGGGGTGAGGTAGGAATAATGCACAGTGAGAGCTAACAAGTGCTAGCTTCTTTGTATGTGGGGACAGAGAAAAATATCCTAAAATTGACTGTGATAATGGATGTGCAGCTGTGACTATACTAAAAACCACTGACCAGACACACCAAAGGGGGGCCTTCCACAGTAAGGATCAATAAAGCTATTACTGTTTTAGGGTCAAGGATATAGCTCTGCTAGAGCAGATACTTAGAATTTGTGAAGCCTTGAGTTTGATGCCCAGCACCAACCATAACAACAACAACATCAACAAAGTTTTTAAAATTGGCTTGAAAGATATAGCAGAAAAAAATGAATAAATAAAATAAGAACAGACACATATTACAAATGAAAGAGAATGTGGATTTGGAGATAGGTGTGGTTTGAATTTTCTCTTTGCTATTTTACCACATGAGGGAGCTCTCCAAGGTTTTAGTTAATCCTACTTAGGATTAATAATGAGATAACCCCACAAAATGTTCAGCTGCCTATGAAAAGTCCCCAGTATGCACAGCAATATTTCAGTTTAATGTTAGGTATGCAGGTGCTCACTTTATCTCTTTATAGCTTTATATAAAAAACTTTATAGCTTTACATAGCTCTTTAACTCTTTATAGCTATATAGCATGTGTTTTGCTTTGTTTTGTTGCATGTATCAAATACCATACATAGTTTTTGGTTTTGCCATGTAAGACAGTCTCACACTATAACCCTAGCTGTCCTTAACCTTGTAGCAATCTTCCTGCTTCTGTCTTCTGAGCGCTGTGATTATAGCTGTGAGCCACCATACCTAGCCTTACCACACATCCTTAAAAACCAATCATAATAAGCAGGTGAGATGGTTCAGTGGGTAAAGGCACTTGCCACCAAGCCTGACGACCTGAGCTCTATCTCTGGGACCTATGTGATGGAAGGAGAGAGTTGACTCAAAAGTTGTCCTCTGACCTCCATCCATACTCCATGGCAAGTGCACATGCGCGTGCACACACACACACACATATGCACACATAATGTAATTAAAATATCTTCTTGCCACGTGTGGTGGTGTACACCTTTAATCCCAGCACTTGGGAGGCAGAGGCAGGCAGATCACTGTGAGCTCAAGGCCAGCTGGGTATCCACAGCGAGTTAAAGGCCAGATGGGGCTATAGGGAGACCTTGTCTCAAAAAGACAAAATATAAATAAATAAATTAATTAATAAATAAATAAAATTTTCTTAAGTAATAAAGGGGGCTGGAGAGATGGCTCAGCAGTTAAGAGCAAGTACTGCCCTTCCAGAGGACCCACGTTTGTTTCCTAGTAACCACGCTGAGCAGGCTAACAACTGCCTGCAGCTCAGGGGTGGGGTGCATGTTAGCTGGTGTTGGGTCCTGGTCCATTCTTTGCATCACACATACATCCTGGCTAAAAAACAAAAACAAGCAAAGAACACACATATATATGCCTGGGAACCAAAGCATTTCACCCCATTTTCTTTTTGCTTTTTTTCTATTTATTTTTATTTTATGTGTATAAGTGTTTTACCACCATGTAAATCCATGTACCACATGTATGTAGTACCCAGAGAGGCCAGAAGAGGGCCTCAGATTCCCTGGAACTGGAGTTACAGATGGTTATAGCTGCCATGTGAGTGAAGGGAACTGAACCCGGGTATCCACTGAGCCGTCTCTCCAGCTCCCAAATTTCACCCCATTTTCATGGCAGTAGCATTTCCTGCCTGTCTATAAGAAACTTGGCCCTGTGCCTTGCTAATCCTTCATTGGGATAACTCCCTTTGAACCACTCCTTCCTAAATAACCTACACTTGGCACAGCTTTAAAACTGGACAGCTTTGGGAAGAGCAGAAGCACTCTGTTCACTGGTCACAGGGACAGCATTCTGCTAAACACCCAGAGACTCTACACATTTATCCTGACACTATCCCCAATGGTATGGACTCTCAGGATCCAGCTCCTGCAAAGCAACTTTTCAAATACTGTTGATCTGCTCTTATTCAGGAAAGAGTATCCTGTATTCCCTGATACTCCTTGTCTAAGTTTTTATTCTCTGGTGTAGCTTAGTGACTTTTGAGAGTAATACTGGACTGTACTTTGACAATTTACACTGTAGTAGTATTACAATTTGTCAGTAGAAATTCAAGCTTTGTGAGTGGTGTATGCCTGTAATCTCTCAGGAGGCTAAAGCACAAGACTAGGCTGAGCTACAGGGTGAGGCTCTATCTAAGATAGATAGATAGATAGATAGATAGATAGATAGATAGATAGATAGATAGATAGATAGATAGATAGATAGGAAGGATAGAGAGATAGAGATAGAGTGACATTACCACCACTCAATAATTGAACATCATCATTTCTCTTTGCCTAGAGGTCTAGCCCACTATTTCTAATACTGCCAGCCCATCAAAACATCCAGAAATGAGTCACTGATTGAAGGAGAGATTCAGTCAGCACCACCCTCAAGGCACCCAAGACTTCAAACCCAGGAAGAGCCATAGATCACACATCTGATTGCGGTTAACCACTCAGGTCACAGGTCAGACATGAGAGCACGTCGGTTTCATGACAAAATCCTCTAGATAGCATAGAAATAATTAGCTACTTGGAACAGAAAATGCACAACTTTCTTCTTGCTTTTTCTTTTCTAGATGGGGTCTCATATAGCTCAGGCAAAAAAGAAAAGCAAAGAAGAAAAACAGCAAACAAGAAAAACAAACAGAAACAGCAAAGAGGACAAACAATTATAGCATCTAATTGCAATATAGAGGAAAGAGTCCACTGTTGGTGATACATGTAGACAAGGGTTATTCTTGTTCCTCATTTATTAATCCTTCATGAAAAGTAAATTCAGTCAGGGCATAGTGCCACATGCCTTTAATCCCAGCACTAGGGAGGGAGAGGCAGGCAGATCTCTGTGAGTTCAAGGCCAACACGGTCTACAGAGTGAGTTCCAGGCAGCTGGGGCTACAGGGAGACCCTGTCTCAAAAAGACCAAAAAAAAAAAAAAAAAAAAGTAAATTCAGTCAAAGAAGTCTCTCTCCTTCCTGAGAAAGCACACAGGCATACATGTAAATGTGCATGCCTGGGCTCAACACACACACACACACACACACAACACACACACACACACACACACACACACACCCCAATGCATGTCCTCTATTAGAACTCTGATTACAGAAAAGCTAGGACTTAAGTATGTGCCCAGCTGACAAGTCTTGCCAAGGAGAAGCACTCCCTTTGACCCCAGAGGCATCTGAATTAAAACTTCTAAGGTCATTAGCTTCATCACCTCAGGCTCCATAAGCAACTAAGAAGGTTTTAGCCAAGACCTCCAGCCAGTTCGACCAGAAGCTATTAACATTTTCAGGACCAAAATGGACTATACGAGTCTCAGGCCATCACACATTTTCAACTGAAACAGATACCACACATAACATTGGCTGACAGATGTATTAGTCTAAATCCAACGTAATGTTTACAACTTTAAACACAGAAGCCTCTGGGCTCTGAAAATAACCTCATCTGAACCTCTGGCTTCAGAATTTTTATCAATAGCTACAATTATAGTTAGCCACTTACTGCCCCTTCCAGTCTCATATGAAGGTTTAATTAAACCACAGTGGCTCATTCAGTCCAACACATAAAATTTAAGGCCCTATAAATTAGCCACTTCACATTTTAAAGTTCCAGTGGACATGCACATGGGGTAACTAACCATTACTACATTTCCTGTAACACTTAAGAACAAAAATGAAGACTTTAAAAGGTATAGAAGGCAAAGCTTCTAGAACTTCTAAGAAACAGAACAGAAGAAAATAATATCACCAAATTAGTAAGATTATACAATGACATTAGAAACTCACTCCAGGTGCTAGGGAGATGGATCAGTTAGTAAAGTGCTTGCCTCACACTGGTAAGGACCTGAACTGGACCTCCAGAACCCACATAACGCTGGGTGTGGTGGCAATCCCAGTGTTGAGGAGGCGGAGAGAGGAAGGTCCCTGGGGCTTGCTATTTAGCCATTCTAACCTAATTGGTAAGCATCAAGCCAATGAGAGACTATCTCAAAAGAGGTGAGTAGCCTTCCCGAGGGGGACACCCAAGATCAGCCATACATTATAAGCATAAACATCCACTCATTAAAAAAAAATCATTCCATCCAAGAAAACCCACTTGGGCAACCCCTTGAGTTCAGGAAAAATGTATCGATGGCTCAGTGGGTAAAGGTCCCTGATGCTAAGCCTGATGTCCTAAATCCAGTCCCTGGGACCCACACGATAGCAGGGAAGGGGAGAACCAACTCCTACAAGTTGTCTTCTAACCTCTACACATGTGCTGTGACATACACACATACATACACACACACACACACACACACTAAAAAAATAAATAAAATGAATAAAAATGTAATAAAGATGTTTAAAGGGAAATGTCACTCATAGTTCATATCTACTATGCAAAAGATTAGAAGAATATATTGGTATAAAGCACACAGGATTAATACTCACACAGCCTCCAGCCAGAATCTCTGCTGGAAGTGGGATGGAGCCATCTCTTCGGGTAAATTTGTCCCGGACAAAATCGTTAACCTAATTAGAAAGACAACATTAGTTAGCCAGGATTCCCAGCTGGCACACTGCTACACTACAAGTCAGCAAAATACCCATCTTGTGAAAAAAGTCATGTTATCAAGTATCTACAAACCTGTAAAATTTTACAAGTACCTTCATAGTACACCAACAACACTTTTATTTTTGGCTAACTTTACTCTAAGTAAATGACACAAATTAAATGAGAAAGAAACTTACAGTGAGTTTAATGGCCTTTTCTGGAGCAACTCCTATAAGCTGCGGTATCAGACCTACGCAGAGGGAAAGAATTACTTGCAATATATCTGAATGTACAAGCCCAACAAGGAAGTGTTTTCTTCATAGTTATCTATCAACTATCTTAAGATTTTCATTTAAGTGGAGAAAAAAACATCCTAAAAACTCTGTAACACATATTTACCACCGGTCAAATATAATGTCACTTTCCTGAGGCTGTACATGCTTTCCTTGGGCATCCTAAAAAAGCCTTAGTTATCCAACCTCTTCTAAAAGGGACACAAGGAAAGACTGGAGCTTGTGACTTTTCTCCACTCTGAGAACACTGCCAATAAGTGCAACCAAATTTCCTCCTGTTGCCAGCAGCAACACACATCACACTGACACTTCAGAGAGCCAGTCCTTCACACCTGGGAAAGCTCGGTGCGGTGTGCTTCAAGCACACTCAGATTTTGCCAAAGAAAACTCCACCTATAGCATACAGGAGCTTGGTTACTATAGGTATCAACTCCCATAATTTTCTCCTTAGAGAAGTCCAGCATTCAGCATTCATTTATTTAAAAGAAAAATGCAGCTTTTAGTATCATTTAATGTGTATCCTCTATAAGCAAAAACATATGCCAATCATATTTTTTATTTACTAATGTATGTCAAGCTTAAGACATTTGAAAAGAATCTTCTCAAAACAAAAAGAAATCATTATTTTTAGAAAGCTAAATTTCCCAGGATGGCTACAAAGTGGAACAGAAAAGGCATAAATAAACAATGTGACATCTGTGGACATTCACCGGGCTTGGCTTGCTAAAGCACACAGTTTACCCAAATTGTTAGCATACTTTTTCTGCACACATTTTTTAAAGATGCTAACAATAAAACATCTTCCAGCCTTCAAACCATCCAGCCAAGAGGGAGTGATACCCGTGTATGCACACTTGCTCACTGCTGATCTGAAGCCTACATGGAAGAGGAGGCTGAGTGATTTTCCAGGAGTTGAGAGCCAGTAGGTAATCGTGCATACAGGCTACTGTCAGTCAAACTGAATTATCAACGACAAACACAAATCCGTATACACCTTTCATGGGTAGCAGACTGATTTAAAAGAAGAAATCAGCAGATGGCAGTCTTAACTTTCCAACCTTCATGATTATCAGACCCTACTACTTTTAATCTAACTCCCTTCCGACCATGTCAGCATGTGTATGTGTTTCACACTTCCCTCACAAAGCTCATGGAATTCTAATAAAGTACTGATTTGTGTCACTTTATCATTGTTGCCTGCAAAGAAATTTAGCTTTGTCAATCATCTGACAGAATAATGGGCCAGTTCTAAGCAACATATGACAGTCTCAATAATCACAGTGCTCACATACAGGATTCTACAATCATCTCTCTAATACAAAATCTCTTACTTAAAAGACTGATTTAACCAGCTCAGATCCTGCATAAAACAACAGCACCCTCCCTTACTTGCTATAGTGCACCCACTTAATTAATGACAGCTCTCTCAGATGAATTCTAGAAGCCCCTATCCATTGAGAAGGCCACACTATGCTCTATAGAGCTAGGTTCCATCTAACCATCTCCTATAGGCACTGTTTGTAGTTTAAAACCATACTAATTAAGAGAAAGGTCATTATTCAGTAATGAAAGCTTGGTGATGTCAAAGGAATAAACGACCTTATCACCACTCAACTCCGATCCCCCACTGAATAAGATTTAGGTATGCAGAGCTGACTTTAAAACAAGACTTTGTATCTCCAGCTCTGCACATGCAGGACAGTAGCCACTGCTTCCTGCGAGGTGCAAGCTACATAGCTAGGATTTACAGACTGAGAGTTCTGAATATTTAACCAGAATTCATTACATTCATTCTCAGGAGGACATTGGGCCTTATACTCCATATACAATGACCACAACAGACATCCGGATGGCCTTCTTACGCTCTGTGTCCACTCGAATGTCTGACCACAATGCCAATCATAGGTGTCCCTTCTCTTGTCCATGACCATAAAGCTTTGTTCAGTCTTAGTCTTTCTTTCCTAGGAAAGGTTCTAAGCCAAACAGTTCAACAGTACTCGGAATAAGCTGGAGGTTAATAAGCCTGGGTGTGCAAACGTAACAACCCAGGACATACAAATGCCCAGGACGAGAGCACGTTGAGAGTATTTCAAAGAATTCCAAGTGGCGCCCAAAGGGATTAAAAAATTAATCTCTCCCCAAAAGGAACCTTAAATTCTAATGTGAAAACATGTAGATGAAAGCCTTCTCTCTCCAAAGAAACAAGTTTCTACAAAGCCGACAGGCCCCAGGAGAATTCTGCATGGGCTGTAGTCTGGGATGTGCTAGCTCGTGGCTCGGTCTAGCGCTGGTGTAACAGTCCCTGCGAGACAGAAGCTCTGCCCTGCCTATGCGCCTCAAAGCTGGGCAAAGAAAGGAGAAGACTGAAGCTTCGAGCCCTGGGGTTTCCTGGTCTTTTTAAATTTAGATGACTCATTGGAAAGACTCATCACTGATCTCCTGAGAAAACACAAAAATTTCATTATTTCTTTCCACTGAACTAAGTTAAACACAGAGAGGTTAAACTCTCCTTCAAGTACCAGCCTAGCTTCTATATAAGGGCTCTCTATGTAGGCCTGTGTCTTGAAAGGACACAGTAACACAGACTTGTGTTGGGAGAAAACACAGGATTTGGATTACAAGAAATAAAAATATCAGAAAGAAGAAATGAACACCTGTTTTCAGACTAATACCAGAACGAATGTAAAACAGGAAAATGAATGAAGAGAGAAAAGTGTAGCTAGGCAAGCAGCTATTGATTTTCATACTGAGCAATCTGCTGGTGGTGAAAGGAAAATCACCAACTTCAGCTGCTGAGATTTGCTTACTCACCCCGGTAGAGTCCAAAGAAGCCCTCGTATCGCAAGACTTTCTTAAAACAGTCAAAGCTGTTTTTGTACATCAGCTCCCCAACCACAGACCCAGTACCACGCTGGTTCTGCATCCGGGTCTTCACCAGATCTATGGGATACACTGCAGTGGCTCCCACAGCTACAAACAGAACAATTTTTATGCTTAAAAAAGGAACACAATTAGATAGAGATTTCATAAGGTCATAAATCTCATCTCTCGTATCCTCACAGAGGAGACTCACATTACCATAGTTTCCTTTTTCTTATAAATACAGCCAAAAGGTGGCAGAAAGAAACCAGCAGGACTCGCACACAGCTTTTTCAAGAACAACTGGAGTTGGGACAGAGCTCAGTGGTAGAGTGCCTAACATGTGAGAGGCCATACAAAAATCAAGAAATGCTCCTTGACATCTCAGTTTCATGAGTTAGAAATAGGTTATCGGGCTGAAGAGATGGCCTAGCAGTTAAGAGCACTGACTGCTCTTGCAGAGGATCCGGGTTTGATTCCCAGCACCCACATGGCGGCTGAGAGCCATCTTTAACTCCAGTTCCAGGGGAATCCAACCCCCTCTTCTGATGAGGCATTGCATGACACGGGTGCACAAACCTTCATGCAGACAGTACATTCATACACATTAAAAAAAGAAAAAAACTTTGGATCTTAGTAAAAAGACAAAAAGTAGTTACTTGAGTTCTTAGCAGCCTGGTTTGTGCCAAAGGCTAGGGATGCCAAAACTGTTTCCCCCCACTTCAGAGTGGGGAATCTGGACAGCATATCCCCCATGGCTGTATCCCCTAATTGGACCCCTAAGTAACCTTGGGCCTCATCCCTCATCCTAGTAATAGCTTACTGCCTTATCTGGTGCTTTCAAGACCCTATCCAACAACTGACCTGTACCAGTTAAAAAAAAGAAGAAAAAAAAAAGTAAAAGAAAAGAAAAGAAAAGAAATAGGTTATCAACTCATCACTGACATTAGAAAGTCAGCATCAGTTTCCTCTAATGACATTCAACTATTATGGGTGTAATATTCCTTTTCTATTAAATGCCTAAATATTATGTCTGTTACTTCTTTATAACTATGAAATGATTGGACATGTAAGCTTAGTAGTTGTAATTTTAATGTTTAGTTCATTGAGGGTTCTTGGTAAATTAATCTAAGGTACAATCATATTATTGAGAATAAATCTCAACAGAATCCTATCCCTAGGGATAGAATTTGATTGGAAAAAAAACCCACCTAAGGTCATACCTTAGAATTCCTCAGGGACTGAAATATTTAACAGGATATAAAATATTTTAACTTGCGGCCAATGAAGACCAACACACTAAAACTGAGACTGAAAAAATACTAGTCTTGTTAGTACAGGCTTGTTTTAAAAATTTATGAGCATTTGAATCATGCCTGTGAGGGTCTTCTCAATGAAACAACTCCAGATTCTACACATTTTCTTTGCAGAATAAGTAAAAATGGTCACTTGGGCCAATAAGATAGCTCAGTGAGCAAAGATGCCTGCCAGCAAGTGTGGTAACCTGAGTGTAATCCCCAGAACTCACGAGATGGAAGGGGAAACCAACTCCAGGAGCTTGTCCCTTCACACACACACACACACACACATACACACTCCATGGCATGTGCATGTACATACCCATACAAACACATGTGTGTGCATGGATACACACAAATAAAAAAATACATACATACATACATACATAAATAATAATAAAATGGTCTCTCCAATTCCTGCTGTAAAAAAGGAGGGAAAGCCAGGTGTGGTGGTGCACGCCTTTAATCCTAGCACTTGGGAAGTAGAGGCAGGCGGATCTTTGTGAGTTCAAGGCCAGCCTGGTCTACAGAGTGAGTTCCAGGACAGCTGGGGCTACAGGGAGACCCCATCTCAAAAAGACAAAAAGGTGGGAAGATTCATTTTAGCAAATAAACTACTTATCTATATATTCTTATACCAGGAAAAGAAGAAAGGAAAAAACACAAACCAAGCAGCCACTGTGACTCCCTCGGAGAGGTTTTTTATTTCACGTGGTTCTGGGTTTGGATCTCAGGTACTGCTTACCTACCTACCTGCCCCTCGCCTGACCTCATAAACGCGGTCGTAGTCTCCCTTTTGCACGATGGCGTTATCCAGTGTAATTAAAGTGAGAGCAGAGCTGTGCTGCAGACTCTCCCATCATTACAGAGGTTTTACTCTGAAGACAGACTGGAGCCAGAGGGCCACAGCCATGCTGTGACAAGTCCTCTGATCACAAGTAAAATGAAGAACCTTCAGAAAGCCCTGCAGTCCTGAGCCCAGGAACAATTGACTTCGCCTTTACCCAGCTGTCCCATGAGATAATGTTACACCCTCAGCAGCCCCAAACAGCCATCCACACATCACTCACCTCCAGCAACTGAGCCCAGAGTGAACCTATAAGCAGACTCAGCAATCTGGAGCCAGACAGGCCTGCCCAGGCCGGGAGATTGCTGTGGGGAAGAGGAAAACAGAAAAAAGAAGTTTTCATCTGTTGATGAAAAAAAAAGCTACAATTTAGCCTTCTCAAGAAAAAAGAAAAACCTAAAAGTGATATTGTTAATGTGTAACTTCTCTGAAAGAAAATAAGGTTACTAATGTGTTTTTTAAAAAATACCTTCACTATTAGCACTTAAAACTGGTATCCAAGACAGGCATGGTGGTGCATGCCTTTCATCCCAGCACTAGAGAGTTAGAGGTAGGTAAAGCTCTGTGAATTTGAGGCCAGCCTGGTCTGCATAGCGAGTTCTAGGCTAGTCAGATTACATAGTAAAACTCCATTCATGCTTCATCTATTGGCTACTACTGGGGAACGCATGATTATTCTAAAGAAGGCTATTTGTTTGCTTATTTGTCCATTACTAGGAATTGAACTCAAGGCCTCACACATGCCAGACAAGTCTATCACCGAGCTATACCTCCCACCCTTCCAGAGTGAAGTTGTTTTGTTGTTTGTTTTGTCTTTTTTGAGATAGGGTCTCCCTATAGCCCCAGCTGGCCTGGAACTCACTCTGTAGACCAGGCTGGCCTTGAACTCACAGAGATCCACCTGCCTCTGCCTCCTGAGTGCTAGGATTAAAGGCATGCGCCATCACACCCAGCCAGAGTGACGTTTTTAGGTAAGCAAATAGACCAGGTTTTAAGTAAAAAATTTAGAAAAAAATTTTTACATTAATTCATTGTGTGTGTGCGTGTGTGTTTGTGTATGAGTGTACTATGTCATGGTGCACATGTGTGTGTGCATGTGTGTTTGTATATGAGTGTACATGTACCATGGCACACATGTGGAGAGCAAAGGATAACTTTCAGCATTCAGTGCTTTCCTTCCACCATGAGGATTCTGGGCATCAAACTCAAATTGTCAGGCTTGGTGGCAAGTGCTTCCATACATTGAGCAATCTCACCAGCCTCCTTTATCAAGGTTTTTGAGACAAGGTCTCAGACCCCGGGCTGGTTTCAAACTTGTTATGTTGCTGAGGATCTCCTTGAACTCATGATCCTCCTGTCTTCCAAGTGTTAGGACTATAAGAATCCATCACCATGCTAAAAGGCTTTCTAAAAATGTATAAAATGACCATGATTCCTAACTCAGAGAAAACTGATCAAGTCTAAAATTCCTAATGAAAAATAAGTCTTAAAAATAAAGGTGGGGTGGAGAATACTGGAGAGATGGATCAGTACTGAACAGTACTTACTGCTCTTGCAGATGACTGGAGTTTAATTTCCAGCACTCATGTTAGGTACCTATAACCTCCTGTAATTCAAGCTCTAGGGATCTGACACTCTCTACACACACACACACACACACACACACACACACACACACACGTATATAAATCTTTAAAATCTCTAATGACTACTTCCCTACCCATATTAATAATTCTAACAAAATCTATGATAATAGTATGATAAAGCAAAGGAAATAAATCTACTATGATTCAGAATGCTATTTTTCAGCCAGGCATGGTGGCATGTGCCTTTAATCTCAGCACTCGAGAGGCAGAGGCAGGTGGATCTCTGAGTTCAAGGTCAGCCTGGTCTAGGACAGCTAGGACTAGAGGGAGACCCTGTCTCAAAAAGCCCCCCACAAAAAAACCCCCAAAACCAGAATGCTATTTCATAGGCATCACGCCTGAAATCATTTGTCTATGTCAATGTGTCAGTCCTGATCTTTAAGATTTTCAATGTGAAAATATCTGCTATACTATATAAACAGCCTGAAACAAGGAATAAAATATTTACTTTATCATAAATTTTTAAAAAATATTAGCTTGAAGCTGGGTGTGGTGGCGCACACCTTTAATCCTAGCACTTGGGAGGTAGAGGCAGGTGGATCTTTGTGAGTTCAAGGCCAGCCTGGTCTACAGAGCAAGTTCCAGGCCAGCTGGGGCTACAGGGAGACCCTATCTCCAAAAGACCAAAAAAAAAATTAGCTTGAAATGAGCTTTAAAAAAGAAAAGTGTGTTGGTGAGATGGCTCAGTAGTTCAAAGTACTTAATCTGCAAGCCTGATGACCTACTTTCATCTGAGTTTGACCCCTAGAACCTATAGTGGAAAGGGAGAACTGACTCCTGAAAGTTCTTCTCTGACCTCCACATGTGTGCCCTGGCATGGATACATGCACACATGACGATGATGACGACGATAAAATTTTTGAAAGCCATTAGCTGGGCATGAATTCCAGTAGAAAAGAAATGGAGACAGGACTTTTGCAAGTTCAAGCATACTCAGTTACACAGTGAGTTCAAGGCCCACCTGAGCTACATGAGACCCTACCTCAAAAAGGAATGTTGGAGGCTGGAGAGATGGTTTAGCATTTAAGAGCACTGGCTGCTCTTGCAGACAATCCAGGTTCAATTCCCAGCACCCACATGGTGACTAACAACCATCCATAACTCCAGTTCTAGGGGATCTAACGCCCTCTTCTGACTTCTGTGGGCATTGCATGACACAGGTGCACTTACATACATGCATGCATATAACACACACACAAAATGAATTTAGAAAAAAATCATTAAATATGAATGTTGAATTAATGTTTATAAAATAAAGTTATATAAATGGGCATGGGGGTGCACACCAATAATCCCAGCTACCCCTGAAGCTGAAACAGGTGGATCAAGAGTTCAAGGCCAACCTTGAGCATAAAGTGAGACCCTATCTCAAAAAAGAAAAGAAAAAAAAAAGGTTCTTTTCATCAAATAATAGGTCTAAGATCCCAAATAAGCATCAACCAACCACTAATTCCTCTACTCATAGAAAAGGTTTCTCCTGTATTCAACAACATGTATTTTTATTTCAACCCCCTTTCTTCAAAGAATGTTTATAAGCCCTGCAGAATCCTATGAAAACTGAAGGATTATACTGTGCTTTAATTCTTAGCTAAAACATCTCAAACTATAAATACTCAAATGCCTTTTGACAGAAATGTCAACTCCATTCCCATTAAATAGCATTTGTAAGAAAACATACAGTATAGGGTTACCAAGATATTTTTAAGGCTCAGTTTATCACTACAGTTTATGGTTCCCTTGTATTCAGCTATGCAAATTAATATAATTAATGCTATAGATTTCACATCATGAATATTCAAAAACGGAATGCTCCTATAGCTATCATCCCTATTAATGACTGTGCACTGAATTTTTAGCATTGAGACTGAAAGAAAATATTCAGCATGAAAAAGATCACCTACCGTGAGCAAATGGGCCAAAGGAAAAGGCACTCTTTTCCTTAAGGTTATCATTTAAGGATCATGAAGGTTGATATTTAACAAGGCTAATTAAGTGTTTCTCAAAGCAAAACAAAGTTGAGACTCTGAAATTATTTTTAACTGGCTCCCTCAGCATTTGTGTATGATAGGAAATAAGTTGAGACTCCATTCAAAAAGAAGCTCCTTTCCTTTTCTATTGTTAAGTGTATCTCAGCCTATAGATGAGAATTGGGGCAAAACTGAGTCAGTTAACAAGTCAAGCGAGCTGCCTAAATCAAGCCGCTTTGTGTCTCATGCCGGCTCAGTGAAGAGGGTGCCTCTTCCCAGGACACACTGTTAATGTGCAGAAGGAAAGCAACAGCTGAAGGCAATAGGATGGGGAGTACTGGAGAGGGAAGGAAGCCAGACTCCATGAGAGAAAATGTGTGGTCGGAGTAGCAAAGTACAGCCAGCGAAAGCAAAACAAAACTGTCAGCCAACCATATCTCTGTCTTCACTGCTGCTAGGCTGGAATCCAATATTCTCAGCCTGACAAAATAAGGTTAAAACCCAAAGTGATGACAATACAGAAGGGCAAACAGAATGGAGAAAAACTACACATTTTTAAATGATTTCATTGTTCTATATATAAAACAATAGATATACTTTTCTCTTAGTAAAAGGGAGTTAAAGTATGTCAAAGACTATAATGTATTCCAACCTAAAATTTTCAATGACATAAATAACTAATAATAATAGCATACATAAAAACCCAATTTCCTTTGTAATTTTATGAAAATAGTCACTAAACTGTAATGTTTTCCTGTGTACTCACAAATCCAAGTTCACAGAAGATCCATGAGAGCACAAACTACACAAAGACAAAGGCCTAAGCCTAAGGAAATGCTATGCATGAAATAAACATAAAAGTCACTTAGGGGGCTGGAGAAATGGCTCAGCGGTTAAGAGCACCAACTACTCTTGCAGAGGACCCGGGTTCGATTCCCAGCACCCACATGGCGGCTAAGAACCGTCTTTAACTGCAGTTCCAGGGGAATCCGACGCCCTCTTCTGACCTCTGCGGCATTGCACAACACGGGTATACCAACCTACATGCAGACACTCATACACATAAAAAATAATAAATAAGCCGGGCGTGGTGGTGCATGCCTTTAATCCTAGCACTTGGGTGGCAAAGGCAGGCAGATCTTTGTGAGTTCAAGGCTAGCCTGGTCTACAGAGTGAGTTCCAAAGACCAAAAAATATAATAATAATAATAATAATAATAATAATAATAAATAAAATAAAATAAAATAAAGTAAAAGTCACCTAGTCCTGCCTACTCAGAACAAAACAGCTCATTTGGGGCAAATGGCCTAGAGCTTTAATATAATTCGACATAGAAATAAAACATACACACACACATACACATACAAACACATGTGTGTGCGTGTGTGTGTGTGTGTGTGTGTGTCTGTGTGTGTCCTGGGGATAGCGCAGCCGTTAAAGGCTGAGGATAAGAACCCCGCAAAAAAAAAAAACCAAAACGGGCTGGAGAGATGGCCTAGCAGTTAAGAGCACCGACTGCTCTTGCAGAGGACCCGGGTTCGATCCCCAGCACCCACATGGCGGCTAAGAACCATCTGTAACTCCAATTCCAGGAGAACTCCAGTTCCAGGGGAATCTGAGACCCTCTTCTGACCTCCGCGGCATTGCATGACATGGGTGCACAAACCTACATGCAAACAGTACATTCATACACATACAAAAATAAATAAAATTAAATAAAAAATTAAAAAAAAAACCAAAAACACGTGTCCAAAGAGTTTCATCATAGATTATCCCATATGATTGACAAAGTAACTGTAATACATAGTAAAGAAAAAAAGGAGGTTTGCTCAGCTAGCCTAGGACTTTCTTTGTAGACCAGGCTGGTCCCACTCTCACAAAGATTCACCTGCCTCTGCCTCCAGAGTACTGGGATTACAGGCATGTGCCACCACGACCCACAAATTTACATTTTCTAGCTGGATAAGGTAGAGCATACCTTTTAATCCTAGCACCTGGGAGGCTGAGGCAGAAGAACTGTGAGTTAAAGGCCAACCTGGGCTAAACAGCAAGATCCTGTCTCAAAAAAAATCTATTTTCTCATTACATACCATGTGTATTCTATTATTCTCTTGGTGAGTATTAGGGGTGCTTCCACCTGCTGCAAACACACCTGAATATCTTTTTACTGCAGTGTGTGTGTGTGTGTGTGTGTGTGTGTGTGTGTGTGTGTGTGCGCGCGCGCGCACACACAAACATGGAGGTCAGAGGACAGCTAGGGGAAGCTGGCTCTCTCCTTTCACCACTTGGGTTCTAGGGGTCAAACTTGGGTTCTCAGGCCAGGCAACAAGTGGTTTTACCTGCTAAGCTATCCTGCTGGCCCTGAATTGTTTTTTAATAAGCTAAATGAAGTATTTCTCAATTACAAATATTTGCTTGCTTATTTATTTTGGTGGTGGTGGTGATTGAACACATGATACACAAACACACTCCCACCGAAGTGCATGCCTAGCCTCCTGCATATAAACATGAAGAATTTCTTCAAGGCCAGTAATAGAGATATGTATCACTAGGAAATGGCTACTTCTTTCTTTTTTTTTTGTCTTTTTGAGACAGGGTCTCCCTTTAGTCCCAGCTAGCCTGGAGCTCACTATGTAGACTAGGCTGGCCTTGAACTCAAAGAGATCCACCTGCCTCTGCCTCCCGAGTGCTGGGATTAAAGGCATGTGCCACCACACCTGGCTAAAATGGCTACTTTTGTAATGAAGTTTTTCAAAATTCAAGAGCAATTTTTTTTTTTGGTATTTTTGAGACAGGGTCTCCCTTTAGTCCCAGCTGGCCTGGAGCTCACTATGTCGACCAGGCTGGCCTTGAACTCACAGAGATCCGCCTGTCTCTGCCTCCCAAGTGCTGGGATTAAAGGCATGTACCATAATGCCAGGCTTCAAAAGCAATTTTCACAAATGTATAAGACAAAAAGTTCAATTCAGTAAGAACACTTTGAATATTTCAGTGTCTTGAAAATTTTTACTAAAAATTTTTAATCACTGAATTTGAATACAACTTTCAAAGGATATGAGGATGTACAATAGAAATAAATTTTGAAGCCCAGTGTGGTGGCATCCAGCTGAGATCCTAGCACTTGGGAGGTGGAGGCTAGGGGGTCAGGACTGCAAAGCCAACCTTGGCTACATAGTGAATTCAAGGTTAGCCTATGCTACATGATATCTTGTCTCAAAAAAAATTAAAGAAAGAAAGAAACACTGATAGCTGCAAGAAAGAAACATTTTTGTTAGGGGCTGGAGAGATGGCTCAGCACTTAAGAGCACCAACTCCTCTTGCAGAGGACCTGGGTTCGATTCCCACCACATTGTGGCTAAGAACGGTCTTTAAGCTGGGCATGGTGGTGCACACCTTTAATCCTAGCACTGGGGAGGCAGAGGCAGGTGGATCTCTGTGAATTCAAGGCCAGCCTGGTCTACAGAGTGAGTTCTAGGCCAGTTGAGGCTATAGGTAGACCCTGTCTCAAAAAAAAAAGTTTTTGTTAGAAAAGAAACTAAACTGCAATGAGTTACAGATACATTTAACTTGCAGGAAGCTTTATTACATGTCAAGCAAACAAAGTCCTACCATAAATACAGATATAAAAGCTGTCTTTTCCATTTTCACTTTGTTTTTTTTTTTCCTTTTTTTTTTTTTCTTTTTCACTTTGTTTTAACTAAGTACAAAAGTATTTATTAATAAAATGGAATTGGAAATTCTAATTGATTTCAGAAGCAGATCTACCACTCCACAGAACTCAAGTATAAGAAAATACTTCCTTTTAATGAGATAAGACTGGCTAAGATCAAGAAAACAAAAGACACCAAATGCTGGAGAGGTTGTGGGGAAAGGGAAATACTCATCCACTGCTGGTGGGAATGTAAACTCATACAACCACTATGGAAAGCAGTGTAGAGAACCCTTAAAAGACTCAAAATGAGACTACCACATGACCCAGCCATACCATTCCTGGGTATATACCCACAAGACTCATCCTACTGCAAAGATATATGCACATCTATGTTTATTGCAGCTCTTTTCACATTAGTGAAGATTGGAACCAACTCAAGTGCCCCTCAGCTGATGAGTGGATAACAAAAATGTGGTAGATCTACACAAAGGAGTTCTATGCCATGGTAAAGAAAGATGACATCATGAAGTTTGCAGGTAAATGGATGGAACTCGAAGCCATTATGCTAAGTGAAGTAACACAGTGCCCCCAAAACAAACAAGGAATGGTTTCCCTCATTTGTGGATGCTAGTACCAAATCCCCCAATTGAAAGACAAGCTGAGCAACATTATTGTTATATTTATTTCTATCTGAAAGTAACTGTGATATTATAATATGAATCTTATAATGAGGCCTAAAATTAATTTACCACTTACTTTCAGACATGGTAATTAGTGTTTATGGGCAGAAGGTATATATTCATATTTTAGAGTAATATAAAATTAAAAGGAAATAAAATGTGAACTTCTAGACATGTATTGGAGTTAACATACAGTTTATAATTCTAGTACATATATGACGTGTACATGGGCATACTTTGGAGCAGTACAGTTGGGAGGGAACCACAGCAGCATGAGGACTGGGTCAAGGAATGAACTGCTGTGGTTGAACTCTGCCTAGGACAATAAACCTTTGCAGAGAAACACTTTGGAGAGACTGAGACAAAGATGCAGGACATGTATGGCAGAGCGCATGAATTGGGGTGGGGTGAGGGAGGAGGGAAAGGGGAATATGTCTAAACTGGACTGAAAAATGATGTATAAAATACACAAAACAAGAATAAAAGTATTATACTTGAAAAAAAAAGAGAAAATACTTCCTGGGGATGAAGAGATGGCTCAGCAGTTAGGAGCACTGACTGCTCTTGCAGAGGACCCGGATTTGATTCCCAGCACCCACATGGTAGCTAGGAACCCTCTTAGGCCAGGTGTGGTGGTACATGCCTTTATTCATAGCACTCAGGAGGCAGAGGCAGACAGATCTCTGTGAGTTCAAGGCCAGCCTTGGTCTACATAGCGAGCTCCAGGCCAGTTGAGACTAAAGGGAGACCCTGTCTCAAAAATACCAAAAAAAAAAAAAAAAGAAAATATTTCCTATCAAGTCTTCCCAAAGTAAACTATGCTTAACTATCTAAATTTTTTTTTAATAGTGCCTTACCACATAGCCCAGGCTGGCCTTGAACTCATGCAATCCTTCTGCCTCAGTTTCCTGAGTGATAGGTTACAGACAAAGGTGAATACCAGCAAGCTTGGCCCTGGCTCCCACAGGAGGCACCGTGAAGAGAACGTAGATGCAGGCTCTTTCTGCAACATTTCCACTTACTACTCCCCCATTTCCTGGCTTTCCTTTCTTCCATATTCCCAACCTAGTTGTTACACAGTCTCCTAAAGAACCAAGAGAAACAGAGGTCCTGCAAGGGTTAGAGCATCAAAGCTGCAGCAGAAGAAGC
>VZQC01002357.1:29592-102693 GCA_009823505.1 Rhizomys pruinosus | reverse complement strand
TGAACAGAACACTAATCTTTAAAGATGATTAGACAGGAGCTGAAAAGATGGCTCAGCAGTTAAGAGCACGGGCTGTTCTTGCAAAAGACCCAGGTTCGAATCCCAGCACCCATATGGTGGCTAACAACCATCCATAACTCCAGGTTCAGTGCCCTATTATGACCTCTGTGGGCACTGCATGACACAGGAGCACTTAGACACATGCAAGCAATACACTCATACACACAAAATAAAAATAATAAATAAATAAATAAATAAATAAATAAATAAATTTTGTTCTTTTTGAGACAGGGTCTCCCTAAAGCCCCAGCTGGCCTGGAACTTGCTATGTAAGCCAGCTGGCCTTGTACTCACAGAGATCCACTTGCCTCTTCCTTCTGAGTGCTGGGATTAAAGGCGTGCATCATGACGGGCAAATTAATTTTTTTTAAAAAAGATGAGTCAAAAAAAAACAAACCAAAACAAAACAAAAAAGATGAGTCGACGAATGACTGGGGGGGAAAATGCTAATTCTAGCAGCAAGGAGGTCAAGCCTGGGTGTGTTTGAACTCTTACTTTACTTATTAAACTAGAGGAACAAAACGTAAAAAGTAGTGATCCCATCCAAATAGCTTGTGACGGTGTGGATAACAGCTGTAACTATAATCTCAGAGCCAGAGCCACTAGAAAGCTTTTTATGTTTGTGGTGGTGAGACGCTCATCATGCACATCCCATTTCAGCATTGCTATGGTGACCACAGCTCTGAGACCTCCTACCTGCCTCTGAAGCTCTGCCAGGTTGTAAGGTAAGGCTCCCTCAGCCAGCGGCGCTATTCTCTCAATATCTGCCAGAGTCAAGCGCCTAAGGGAAAGACATGAGAGAGAGAACTGTTAGACATAAGCTCCTCACATCAAGAGCACCTAAAAACCCCTCTAGAACTAGAGTTTAAAGTGCCATTTCCCTATTCACAAAGATAATTTTAGTGAGAAAAACAACATTCGGGTCCTGTTTACCAGAAAAGCAAAAGGCTGCTGAGAAATAACATGGGAGTGAATGACTCTAATGAGACTCCAGTGATACACATAACCGGGAGGTAATCCATGCCAAGCAAGGCTCCACACTCCCTGTCCAGCTAACGCAGAGGTGCTAGTATCCAAGAAGGAAGGCTAGCTACAAAATGGTGAAATATGGTGGGTTGCCTTCCAGAAAAGGCACAAAGAGGAGAAAGACTTGCTTTCTCTATTTTATTTTGTAAGTATTCTCCTTCCGATCTTTTGCATTCAGAATCATGTGAATGCATCACTATTAGCAAAAACTGACTTAAATGGGAACTAGAGAGGTGGTTCAGGAGTTAAGTGTACTTACTGCTCCTCCAGAGGACCTGGGTTCAAGTCCTAGTACTGACATGGCAGCTTTGTTGCCTTCTTTCAGCCTTCTCGGCCACTACACACATACCAGTAAACATACTGGCAATCAAAACAGTTGTACAAATAGAAATAAATAAATCATTAAAAAACAAACTTAAAAATAAGGACATTTGGGCTAGGCATAATGGTACACCCCTTTAATCCCAGCTGTACGGCAGCTGAGGCAAGCAGATCTCTGTGAGATCAGAGCCAGTTCTGGGGGTTGGGGGTGGGGGGGTGGGGGGTTTACTGGAAGACACTGTCTCCAAAAAAGGTACATTCTATGAGCCTGCTAAAAAGGTCACCTCAGAGATGCAGTTTTGAAAAGGATTTTTTAAATTTTTATTTATTTATTATTTTTTTATGTGTATGAGTGTACTGTCTGCATGTAGGTTGGTGCTGCAGAGGTCAGAAGAGGGCATCAGATTCCCCTGGAACTGGAGTTAAAGATGGTTCTTAGCTGCCATGTGGGTGCTGGGAATCAAACCCAGGTCCTCTGCAAGAGCAGTCAGTGCTCCTAACCGCTGAGCCATCTCTCTAGCCCCTGAAAAGGACTTTTTAAAGCATTTATTAACATGAAGTCTCAGAACATTTGTCTGAAAGTATGACTTATCAATGGATGAGACACAGCCTGGTAGGTCGCATCAATCACAAAGCTCTGCTGAGACACAAGACAGCTGAAAGGCTTAACATGGTCTCTAATCCAACAATGAAGCTCAGAGCAAGAAGGCAGTAATCACCTCTGTGTATCCACCTCTGTGTATCCACCTCTGTGTATCCGGCTTCTGTTAGGCCCCAACTTGTGGGCTGGCCTCATTTTTCAGATAATTTTATACTTAAAGAACTACTACAATAAAAAAAAAACCTCCAGTCTTTTAATAGACCATAAATTTCTTCCCATGTGTATGTTAAGTATCCCCGGATACAAGTTTTTTTTTTTTTTTCGTATGTGTATGAATGTACTGTCTGCCTGTAGGTTTGTGCATCCGTGTTGTGCAATGCT
The DNA here is from genome assembly GCA_009823505.1 of Rhizomys pruinosus. Classification (NCBI taxonomy): domain Eukaryota; kingdom Metazoa; phylum Chordata; class Mammalia; order Rodentia; family Spalacidae; genus Rhizomys; species Rhizomys pruinosus. The sequence continues at coordinate 100,304 of VZQC01002357.1, read as the reverse complement.
GTGGAAGTCAGAAGAGGGTGTCAGATTCCCCTAGAACTGGAGTTAAAGATGGTTTTCAGACACCATGTGGGTGCTGGGAATCGAACCCGGGTCCTCTGCAAGAGCAATCGGCGCTCTTAACTGCTAGGCCATCTCTCCAGCCCCAACAGGTTTTTCTTTTAGTTTGCATGTCTTTGTATATTACACTCTCTATGCTATTTTGTTTCTAGTTTATAAAAAAAAAAAAAGGCATAAATGTCACAAGCATAGCTTGAGAAAATAAAATATGTTCTCCCACATAAACTGTTGTGTACTATTCAATGAAATCACCATTTATGGCACCTGAGAAGGATGCCACATTCCACCACATACCTCGGTCCATTTTCATAAATTTATAAATTTAACCAAATTTCCACACGTCTCTTTGAATTCATAGCACTTCCTGAGTGCCCATGTTAAACCATCTTTTACTTCTCTCTCTCCTTTAACTTCCTACCCCTATCATCTTCCTCCTTCTTAAAGCACTCTCTCCATCTCTCGCCTCGTTCTTTTTCTTCTGCCCTCTCCCTCTCCCTCGTCACCCTCTTTCTCGGCTGACTGTTCATGTTCGTCTGCTTCTCTTTCTTAGACACTGTATACCAAATAAACATTCGTTAAAATGAACTGAATGCATTCTATTTCAGATCTTAAAGATCTGCCCTATAATAAATAATCCAAAGAATCCCTGAAGAGTTACCCTGAAGCATTGTATAAGTCTGCGAGCTGGTATAGGATATCAATTTCTAGTGGAGTAACTTGTCCATAGCGGATGGCATTCTGGGCAAATTCCTCTGCAAGAGACAGAAACAAATGTTAACATATCAAAAGAGCCTAAAAGAATCTGAAAGCAAAAGACATTTTGGCACTATTTTAAACATCTAAACCTAAATTTAAATACTGAAGCTCAGCTTCTAACTTGGCATTTCTGAAAGCTGGTGAAAGATGAAATTGCAGAAACAAACAAACCAGCTTCAGATAAAGCCAGCACCTTCCAATCGTCTCTCATCTTGTTTATTCATTTTGGTCCCCAGAGTTATAACATAATGAAGTGGCCACTTTGCAATCACCCAAAACATCCTCTAGCCATTCAACCAAAAGCAGCGGGCCTCCCTTTCTCTCTCTCTCTCCCTTTCTCTCTCTCTCTCTCTCTCTCTCTCTCTCTCAACTTGCTTCCAGTACAAACAAGCTGCTGCCATAGTGCCAATGACCTGTTTGACAGACTGGGCCAAGGTTCTTTTCAAAACTGTCAAAGCCACTTTTCCATCCCTGACCTCAGAATCTCATTAAATCCAGCTGGATTTCTGAACCCATGTGGCACACGTACATAGATGGCTCTGGTTTTAGTATCGTGGACTTGGGTCAGCCTCATGCCTACCTGACGAGATGCAAAAATGATTCAGATGGAGTTTTTAAACCTTACCCTTCGTGACTTCAATATCTTTCCTCGTGCCAGCTAATGTGCTGTATATCTTCCGAACAAGCTCCATGTTGTTCAGTAAGGAGTTAAACGCATTGAAGTAGGAGAAGCTAACTTGGTGTGAGATGCTTCCTCCTGCAGCCTAGGACATGACAACACAAAACGTGAAACTCAAAAGAAAGAAACATGTTTTGGACATTGCATTTTTTTCTCAAAGTAGATCCAAAAGGGCCTTCATCATTAAAACAATTAACAAGCAGCCCATAAATATTAGCAGGGTATCTGACTAAAACACTCAGAGCATTTCATGCCCTTAGGGAAGTCTGTGTAATTTAGGTTGTAAGGAAGAAAGCAACATCTGGAAGTTGGACTTCATGGTTCATCTACCGATAAGGTCAGAAACAACAAATATAATTATTGCAGATCAAAAACTGGTTATTTAAAGAGGAGTTTTTCAAGACCCGCAACTATGCAACTCCTGCTGGTCCTGGAAAAATATCAATGTATAACATAAGCACTATTTCCTAAACGTGTTCATTTTTTTTCTATACATATACACAAAAGCTAAGCAGTAACTTTAATACTTTTTTCAATGCTATAGATTCAACCCAGTGCCTCCTCTATACTAAGTATGTGCTCTACCCATGAGCCACATCTCCAATCCTGGTAGCCTTAATTTTAAGACTATTTGATTACATCAACTTTACTGGAATTTTTTAATTATTTATTTTTATTCTATTCTATGTCTGAGTGTTTTGCCTCTATATATGCAAGTGCACTATGTGCATGAAAAACCTATAGAGTCCTTGGAACAGAAGTTAAAGATGGCTGTTATCTGCCATGTGGGTGCTGGAATCCAAATCTAGGTCCTCTAGAAGAGCACCCGGTGCTCTTAACCACCGAGCCATCTCTCCAGCCCCAACTTTTCTGAAAAAATTTAAAGCCATTGTAATAATTAAAATACCTGGTTTGTGCTGTTCTTTGAATCTGCAACATGAAAAGTACAACTACGGAAAGCTCCCCACATGGCCAGAAGAGCTGGTGAGGGTTTATCCTCTGTAGTCATGTCCTCACATGGCTCACGCCTACTGGGTAGTACACAAGCGGCCCTCAGCCACTGGCTGCAGAAGAGTAGGTAATATGTCTCTCTGCCCAGCACTTAGGCACAATCTCAAAAGAGAAGGGTTTTTTTTTTAGTTTCTAAAAGTTTAATTGCCAAGTTAGAAGTCAGAGGTGATTGAAAATGCTCATGGGGGATGGAGAGATGGCTCAGCGGTTAAGAGTGCCAACTGCTCTTGCAGAAGACCTGGGTTTGATTCCTAGCACCCACATGGCAGCTAAGCATAGTAGCACTCGGGAGGCAGAGGCAGGTGGATCTCTGTGAGTTCAAGGCCAGCCTGGTATACAGAGTGAGTTCCAGGCCAGCTGGGGCTATAGGGAGACCCTGCCTCAAAAAAGAAAAAAAAAAAAAAATAGAAAATGTTCACTATTTGAAACTCAAAGAAATGCTTATGGAAATACCAGGATAAAAACCTTAATCCAAAAAGTCTATGATGTATCACTTATGGAAAAAGTTTAATAACAATAAAAAAAGAAAAACAAAACAACAACAACAACAACAACAAAAAAAACCCAAATAGCTAGGCATGGTGGTGCACGCCTTTAATCCCAGCACTTGGGAGGCAGAGGCAGGCTGATCTCTGTGAGTTCAAGGCCAGTCTGGTCTACATGGCGAGCCATCTGCCTTTGCCTCCCAAGTGCTAGGATTAAAGATGTGCACAAATATAGATTATATTTGTATTGATGTGAATTTGGACACCAAAAGCAGGACTCAGATTGTTTAATATATTCCTCTGAGGATTGGGAATATCTTTTGGTAAAGCGAGATAAGAGCCATCTAACCCAGTCAGAAAACAGATCCCTCCATCCTAACCTACTGAGGGAATCCTTCCCTCTGGATTGATTTTCTTCCTCCTTCTCGCCTTCCCTCCATTTCCTTTTCTTTCCTTCTTTTACTTTTTGCATGGGGTTGGGTATGAGGTGAAGGTAAAGAAGTGGGGGATGGGTGTGTGGGGGTGCAATGTATAGGGGAGAGTGACATGCTCCATGTTCAAATTCACTGAAGAAAAAGAACAGAAGTTGATCTTTCTACCCCAGTCTAAATCAGGGATAATGATCTTCAGCTGAAACAACAAGAGCATCCATTGGCTTTCCTCCATTCCAAACAAGCAGTAATCAAAAACTTATACAGAACTCTAGCTGTGGACAAGAAAACAGGAAGTGAGGAAGGTTTCTCCACTGTGTAAGGAAGTGAATGACATGAGCTCGCTGTGGGTCCAGATGATTACTTTATGGAGATTTGCAATTAGAAAAACAAAACCCAAAACAGCACTGTGTCTGGTGCATATTCGATGAACATACAGCTGAAGGGCAGAGGGGACTGACCCCAGAGGGTGATGGCCACTCATTTCCTCCAAACCTGTCACCATGGGCATGGTTATTAAAACAATGCAGAGGCCAGTGGTTATCCCTGCGGCAGACAGAGGAAGAAGATATTCCAACCAGTGGAGTCTGGAGTAGGGGTGAAAGAGGTCAGGGTGAAAGCCCCAGTGCACTGGAGAGCAGGAACTGCTCACCCTTGTCCACAAACTCTCTGTCCCTTGAACTGGACTCTGTAGATGGAAATAAGCGATTTGGAAATACATGAGAGCAAGATGGTTGTTCTGGATGAAGATAGGAACCAGGGAAGATCCACTCACTGCCACCTCTCCGAGCCCCTCTGTTTTCCTTTCACCACCCAAACGTGAAGCTTGAACAGCTAAGAGCCATGTGGGCACAAGAAAGCAGTCCAGGACCCAGTACTTTGAAATGTCTCAGGAAACTGAAAGCGACAGTGCTTGCTTGTTACTTACTGAGACTAAATTCTCCTCAACAAAAGGGGTGAGCATGTGAGACCGAATGGTGACCATGATGTCACCGAAGTCCAGACCCGAAATCACGCCACTCTTGCTTTTGTCTTTCAGTGCAAAGGCTTGCCTTGCATGTTCCAGTTGTAGCTCCTGGAGGAAAAAGATTAAAGCACAGCATTAAAATGGTTGAAGCACATCCCAAGTACACACTCTGCAGAGGAAGGACGGGCAGACATCCTTCCCCATGTGTACTCAGTACAGAGAGAAACAATGCACAGCTCTGAAATCACAGCAGAGTTTTTGATTTCTTTTAAGAGGCACATGTTTTCCTAGGAATGTACTGCAGATTACTCCCTGGGGAAAGAGTGAATCCGAGCTGGCAAAAAAGAAAAGAGAAAAAAAAAACCTTTGGATTTCACTGGAGAAGTTTTCATCACTGAAAACAAAGAATATAGTGGTTTTAGTGCTTTATTCTAGTCTCTATAAAGTATACAGTAATTCATTTTCTCCTGCTTGAAGGCTTTCTTGTCATCCAAAAGTACTTCCTGAATTAAGAGCTTCCATTCATTTTCGGTTTTTCAATTTTAAATGTTGTAATCAGAGTCAGTCTCCTACTCCCTGAATCAGACACCATTTTTTTTCAAATGATTTCTTTTTAACAAACTCAGTGTGAAAGTCTACCAAATGGCAAATGCTTTACTTCATAATTTTTTGTTTGTTTGAAACAGGGTCTCCCTGTAGACCCAGATGGCCTGGAGCTCACTATATAGACCAGGCTGGCCTCACCCTCACAGAGATCCACCTCCCTCTGCCTCCTGAGTTCTGGGATTAAAGGTAAAGCTGAGAACCATCTTTAACTCCAGTTCCAGGGGAATCCGACACCCTCTTCTGACCTCTACGGCATTGTACTACACGGGTGCACAAACCTACATGCAGACAGTACATTCATACACATACAAAATAAAAAAATAAAATAAGTAAATAAATAAAAAATAAGCTTTTCTCTTTTAAAAAAAATTTTTTTATGTGTGAGACTTCACAAGTGAGGAATTAGAAATGGCTGAGAAACATCTTTAAAAATGTTCAACATTGTCAGCCGGGCGTGGTGGTGCACGCCTTTAATCCTAGCACTTGGGAGGCAGAGGCAGGCAGATCTTTGTGAGTTCAAGGCCAGCCTGGTCTACAGAGTGAGTTTCAGGACAGCTGGGGCTACAGGGAGACCCTGTCTCGAAACAAACAAACAAAATGTTCAACATCCCTAATAATTAAGGAAATGCAAATTAAAACCACTTTAAGATATCATCTCACTCTGATAAGACTGGCTAGAATCAAGAAAATAAATGATACCAAGTGCTGGAGAGGTTGTGGGGAAAGGGGAACACTCATCCACTGCTGGTGGGAATGTAAACTTGTACAGCCACTATGGAAAGCAGTGTGAAGAACCCTTGAAGACTCAAAATGAGCCTACCACCTGACCCAGTCATACCACTCCTGGGTATATACCCACAAGACTCATCTTACTGCAGAGATACATGCACAGCCATGTTTATTACAGCTCTCTTCACAATAGCAAAGAGCTGGAACCAACCCAAGTGCCCCTCAACTGAGGAGTGGATAGAGAAAATGTGGTACATCTACACAATGGAGTTCTATGTAGTAGTAAAGGAAGATGACATCATGAACTTTGTAGGTAAATGGATGGGACTAGAAGATACCACCTTAAATGAAGTATAACACAGACCCAGAAAAACAAACGATGAATGGTATCCCTCATCTGTGGATGCTAGCACCAATTGCCTAGTTGTAAGTATTTCTTGTGCAGGGCTCCTTGAGCTTTTGTCCAAGTATTTGGGAGTGATGCATACTGGAAAGAACAACAACAGAATAGACTGCATCAAAGAACTGACTGAAACAGTGAACTTCTGCTCAAAATAGTCAACTTCTGCATCGAGAATTTTGAGAGAGACTGAGAAAAAGATGAAAAACATGTTTGGCAGAATGCATGATCTCTGGTGGAGTGGGCAAGGAGGGCGACACGGGCCTAGACTTGATTTGTAATGTAATCTTGTATTTAAAAAATGTATCAAGCCAGGCCTGATGGCGGACGCCTTTAATCCTAGCACTTGGGAGGCAGAGGCAGGTGGATCTTTGTGAGTTCAAGGCCAGCCTGGTCTACAGAGTGAGTTCTAGGACAGCTGGGGCTACAGGGAGACCCTATCTTGAAAAGACCAAAAAAAAATGTATCAAGCAAAAAAATCTTTTATGTGTATGTATGTGTGTCTCGAAAACCAACCAACCAAAGTAATAAACAAAACACAATATATGTAATAGAACCCTCTCCCCCCAAAACTCAGGAATTAGCTGTACTGGTACTTCTGGTAGTAACAGGAAAGGGAGAGCTCAAAACGGCAGGCTTAGATGGACATCTACTAAAGAGGTAGTTATCTGCCTGGGGAGATGCCTCAGTGGGTAGAGTGTTTGCTGTGCCTGCATAGAAATCTGAGTTGACTCACCCCATAAAAAGTGGGCAAGGTTTGCAGTAACCTAAAACACCGACAGTGTGCGGCACAGACAGGAGATCACCAAGACTTCCTACCTACAGCCTAACTCCTGTTCCGCAAGAGATACTGTCTGGGGCTGAAGAGATGGCTCAGCAGTTAAGAGCACCAACTGCTCTTGCAGAGGACCGAGGTTCGATCCCCAGCACCCACATGGAGGCTAAGAACCGTCTTTAACTCCAGTTCCAGGGGAATCCAATGCCCTCTTCTGACCTCGGCATTGCACAACACAGGTGCACAAACCTACATGCAGACAGTACATTCATACACATACAAAAATAAAATTTTTTTAAAAAATAATAAATTAAAAGAGCTACTGTCTGAGGGAAATAAGGTGCAGAGTAACAGAAGGCCACCCAACACCCTCCTCTGCCTTCAGTGCATGCCCCCCTACTTGTACATACAGCACATGTGTGCGCGCACACACACACACACACACACACACACACACATGCGCGCACAGTTACTTGCCTGCTCCAGCCTCTGCCCTTTACCAACCGTGGCCAAAGACTAGAGGCTGACTACCCATCTGGAGAATTTAACAGAGGAACTTGGGACTAGAGGAAACCAGGTAAAGTTGACAAAGAAAACACTAACTATAAGAAGGAATTAAACTGCAAGTCTATGTCCAGATGAACTACAGAGGCCTCCATCCCTCTTCCCTAATCAGCAACCAGAATATAAAGAGCCAGGTAATATTCCCATTATGAGACCAGATGAGTGTTCTGATTCCCTAATCCAAAGACCTTAACACACAAGAGCACAGGGTTCTAATGAAACACCCTTATCACAGCATTTACAGCAAGGACTAGAGTAAAGGCTACGGTAAACCCATAGTGCTCAATCGTCCATAATCTTAAATATAATCAGAGGACCATCAGAAACAATAAAAGCCACTAACAACAACAACAAAAAGGGCCGGGCGTGGTGGCGCATGCCTTTAATCCTAGCACTTAGGAGGCAGAGGCAGGCGGATCTTTGCGAATTCAAGGGCAGCCTGGTCTACAGAGTGAGTTCCAGGACAGCTGGGGCCACAGGGAGACCCTGTCTCAAAAAAGACCAAAAAAAAAAAAGGAAACTTAGAAATTAGGTGTGTTGGCACATAGCTATACACCCAGCATTCAAGAGACTAAAGCAGCAAAATCATGAGTTCCAGCCCAGCCTGGGAGACAGCAAGACGTTGTCTCAAAACAAACAGAGAATAAGATGGAGAGATGGCTCATCAGTTAAGAGTGTTTACTGTTCTGGTTGAAGACGTAAATTTAGTTCCCAATACCTAAATCAGGCATCTCACAACTGCCTATAACTCCAGTTCCAAGGGATCCAATACCCTCTGGTCTCCTTGAATACCTACACATATGTGGTACACATAAACTCACACAGCCTCACATACATATGAAACTAAAAAATAAAAAATAAAGAAGATCAGAAAGGGGCTGGAGAGGTGGCTAATAGGTTAAGAGCACTTACTGCTCTTGCAGAGTACTCAGGTTCAGTTCTAGGACCTACACTGAGCAGCTCGCAATGACCTGCAACCCTACCTCCAGGGCATTCCATGCCCTCTTCTGGCCTCTGAGGATAATTGCACTCATGGTACACATAAACACACACACATACAAACAAACAAACAAATAATGTTTTTAAAACTAGAAAGAAAAAATTGGAAAGGAAGAAAAAAGCAATTTTGGGGAAACACACTTCATAGGGAAATGAATTTTTTTTTCAAAATCAACCCCATCTTTATATCATTAAAGAGGGCTGGAGAGATGGCTCAGAGGTTAAGAGCACCGACTGCTCTTGCAGAGGACCCAGGTTGATCCCCAGCACCCACATGGTGGCTGAGAACCGTCTGTAACTCCAATTCCAGGAGAACTCCAGTTCCAGGGGAATCCGAGACCCTCTTCTGACCTCTGAGGCATTGCACAACACAGGTGCACAGACCTACATGCAGACAGTATACTCATACACATGAAAAAATTAATTAATTAAAAAAATTTTTAAAGAGGTGAAAGAAAAAGTGCAGCACGTGAAATAAGAACATTACACTATATTTCTGTTTGCTTTGCACTGTTTTTGAGACATGACCTTCCAGGCTGGCTCCACCTTGCAACACTCCCATCTCAGCCCATGATCGCTATTACCGTACCTAGTTGTGCTATTTTTTTAAAGAAGGAAGATTCAGAGAACCAAAAGAATTGAAATATTCAAAATATAATAAAGATGATTTAAAAACTTAAAAGAATGAGAAGGAGCCAAGCATGGTGGCACATGCCTTTAATCCCAACTCAGGAGGGAGAGACAGGTGGATCTCTGTGAGACTAAGATCAGCCTGGACTACATACCAATTTCCAGGCCATCTGTGAGACCCTGTCTCAAAACAAACAAACACACAAAAACAAAAACAAAAAAGGAGGAGGAGGAGGAAGAGGAGGAGGAGAAGAAAAAACCTAAATGATCATAAATATATAATAATCCTACAAAGAATAAAAGTTTTAAAGAAAAATATAAAAAAGAAAATTTCAAGAACTGTAGTTTTTTTTATNAAAAAAAAAAAAAAAAAAAAAAAAAGCAATTGAACATATTGATGAAGTACAAAATGGAGGACATTTTGAAAGTAGAATAGAAATATAACAAACTCCACCAACCATTTTTTCAGAAGAGGTCAGAACTGATCGCCAAAAATCCCAAATTTTAGGGTAACAACATGTGTCAACCATCCACAAGTGTCTGCTCTGCTTGGGGAGGAGGAGGAAGAGGCGCTGCATTATTCAACCAGAGTTGAAGTGACAGAATTTGAAGCTAAAAATCAGGTTACAGAATAGATTTTTATTTTGATGAAAATCCTTACTTCAAAAATAAAGTTCTCTCCAAAGAATTTCATCTGAATGAGAGTGGTGATCCATCTTCAAAATCCACTGAAATCAAATGGAAATCTGGAAAGGATTTGATGAAATGCTCAAGGCAAACACAGAATAAAGGCAGCAGGAATAGGCAGGGTGGAGAACTGGAGAGCTTCTTCACCTGGTGTACTGACTATTCTGATGCAGGTGCAGATAAATTAGGAGAGGTCATCAAAGGTGATATTTGGCCAAATCCCTTGCAATACTACTTGATTCCTGATGTGGATGATGAAGAAGGGGAAGGGGAAGATGATGATGATGATGATGATGATGATGATGATGATGATGATGATGGAGGAGGAGGAGGAGGACTGGAAGACATTGATGAAGAAGGGGATGAGGATGAAGGTGATGAAGATGATGGTGGAGAGGAAGGAGAGGAGGATGAAGGAGATGACTAATAGAAAAGAACGCTGATGTATTTCAACCTTCCCTTTTTTCTTTTTCTTTTTCTTTTATAATTTTCTCCTGTCGCTGGGAGCAAGCTGCAGTCTTCTCCTCCCCCCACCCCACCCGTCTTGTGCTCAGTCACCCTGTTTTTGAAGTCTTTTCTCAACACTATGGTTCTCAACACATTTGGGGAAAATAACTGAGCAGAGAACAATGGGAAAAGAATCTCCAGTCTTCTGTTCTAAATTTATTTTGATCCCTTGCCTCAAAAACTGTGGAATCAACACCACCACCATGCTCTGTGGGAAAAAAGAAAAACCTGCTCCCTTGGCTCTGCAGAGGCTGGGGTGCTGGGCCCCTGTGTGGTAGTGCATAGAATCTAGTTTTTCCCCTCCTTTCTCTGTATATTGGGCTCAGAGATTACACTGTGTCTCTATGTGAATATGGACAGTTAGCATTTACCAACATGTATCTGTCTACTCTCTTTTTTAATAAAAAGGAAAAAAGTAAAAAAAAAAATGGGTATAAAAGGTCAGCAAAAGGTGGGTTTGAGGTGTTTGGGTGGTTTAAGTGGGCATTTTGACAACATGGCTTCTCCTTGGCATGTTAATTGTGATGTTTAAGATGACACTTTTAAGATAAACTTCTCTCCTAGTGGTGACCTGAGCCCTGCACTCAGCGGGAGAACCAGCAGAGCCTGTGGGATTGTATTGGAATTGACGTTCTCTATGTTCTCTATTGTAATTTTATTTTTTTTTCACTATAAAGGAAAGATGATGCTCAATTTTAAATGTTAAAAGTATACAATTTTCTTTGTTACAATAAAACTAAATGTGTACACACACAAAAAAAAACCCTACATTTTAAAAATGTGTGTATTGAAGGGGCTTCAGGGCATGGGCGTGGAGGTCAGAGGACGACTTATGGGAGCCCATTCTCTTCTTCCACCATGTGGGTCCTAGAGATTGAATTCCTAGCAGCAGGCTCGGTGCCTTTACCCATCAAACCATCTTGCTGGTTCCCTATTTACCATCTTATTCCTATGTATAGTTAAATTAGGTGCATTGTGGAAGAGAATATGGGCAGTAAAGGTTATATAACTCAAATCTATCCATCAAAATAGAGAAGTGCCCATGTTACACCCTGCAGTGACCAGCCCTCCTTCCTCTGCCCCCATAAAAGAAGCTCCAGGCAATAACCTGGGGCCCTTGAGCACTTTCTCACTCATGTGACCCACTTGTGTCAGTATTACTCTACTATCATTTTGTTTTTGCTACTCTTCAATCTGTGTGTACCTTTATTCATTTCAACTTCTTGAATATGATGCCAGAAACATGGAAAGAACCAGCCCAGATACTGACCGCCAGTAACAACAACAAAAGAAACAAGAAAAGAAAAGCCAGTCATGGTGGCACATGCCTTTAATCCCAGCACTCAGGAGGCAGAATTAGGTATAGCTAACAACCAGCCATAACTCCAGTCCAGGGGATCCAACACTCTCTTCCGTCTTCCATAGGCATTGCACAAAATGGGTGCACTTGCATACATCCAGGCAAAGCACTCATACACATAAAAAATAATAAATAAAAATTTTTTAAAGAAATAATGACAAAAGTCAGTACATGTTCAGCATAGATACAACTTTTCACCAATAATTTCTGTGGTTTCTTGAATCCATAGATGCAGAACACACAGATCTAGAAAGCTATAATTATAAAATTATAGTAATTCTAATGATTACTTATCTAAACAGACTCATCGCATAATTATAGAAGGATGAAGGTAGAAAATGTCCTAATGTCACACACTTAGGACTCAATCAAATATACCCAAAAGTGGACCATTTAAGAAGAGCCAAGTTTACCACTTAAACAAATGGAAGACATGCTGCAGGAGTGGCTGTGAATATTTAAAGCAGTTGCTGCGGGTGAGAGGGAAATGAAAAGGCGGTGAAGGGAAGACCTCCATTTCTGCACTAAACTTAATAAACCAATGGGGAAGGGCACCCACCTGGAGAAACTGTGTAAACTCCGTGTAGTTCAGGTGTTTCTTCCGGTTGTGTCCAAAGTGCAGCCTGATGAACTCACAGTCCCAGTTAAAAGGGATATGATGATGAATAATAGTCTGTCCAAAAATTTCCTTGACATTTTCTTAAAAGGGAAAACAAAAGCCAATCAGTTACAGCTGGAATAAGTCATTTAATCCATTGCAATGGTCCTATAGAAAGAAATTAAGAGAAGTTTTAACAATTAATCTCATCTGATTCTAGTAAGATTAACTGCAAATCTCTTTTTGTGCCCAGAAACCCATACAGGAACACAATTGATATAAAATATAATTTTACACTTAAGATTGTGTACCATTACATATAAGGCCATGAGATTCTTAATTTCTCTTGATTTAATTTTAATTAGGAAGTGATTTCTATCTTGCACTATAAATGGCTGCTACTTTACACTCCAGTGTAAGATCAATAGTGTTTTCCCTGTTCCTCAAGGAGTCGAATTAAGCCTTTTATCAGAAGCATGAATACCTAAATTATAGTATAATGCAATATTTGTCATACTAAGTATGGTTTGATTGAGGCTTGATTATTACATTCACACTAGCCTGAATATGTCTATTGAAGATAGGTATAAGAAATACTACCAAAAGCATATCATTAGCTCAGCAGCAAGCACCTTATTAAAAGCTTCTGATATTGTCAAAAATATGGTCTTGACACAAAGCTTCAAAATCCCCATAAAACCCAAGATTATTAGTCTGAACTATTAAAATATTTTAAGATAAGTGAAATTAGTGATTCATTTTTCAATGAAGAACCAAATACAGTATACTAACTGTTCCATAGCGACCAGTCACAATGCATGATACACAACCCAAACCCTCTGCTATTTGTTTTCATGCACTAGATCACTCATCTCTTACAGTTTTACATTTACTATGAAAATCAGTTCACAGATGACTGGTAGCTTAGCAAGCTTAAACTGGATACACTAATTTAGAAGCTCATGGCCAACAAAAAAAAAAAAAAAAAAAGAACAAAAAACCATTAACATAGTTAAGAAAGCAGGAAGCCTTTTTTACTAATGTCTTAAGAACTAAATTATTTTCAAATTTAAGCCAATTTTATTAGTGAGAGGGTCTTACCATCAGTAGCTAGAACATTAGTAAGTACAAGTTTAATGTTTTATAATCACTTCCGACTCTGCTGTTTTCTGTAATTTCTCCAGGTTCTCTGACTATGACGCTGATCCCACTGCTGGCAATGGGATCACGGATTCCTTTTGCTTTACATACCATTTTTCTCAGAGAAAGCATTGCTATTGGGAGGCAACAGTATATGAATTCCAAACTGGAAATCCTACCAGTCTGGACTCAATGCAACACCTCTAGATTACAGGAAGCAGCAAAGTTGAAGGATGACGTTGGATGTCGCTGGGGAGATGGGATTCTCCTCTTTCCTTTCAAATGGACACAGGAGTTGTTTCTTCACTAAGTAGCAACAGAATTTCAGAGCTTTTAATCATGTCAAGTGTGTTCACCTTACATAACCATAAACTAAATACTATATGGGGTTTCTGTTCTAAAAAGACCTCAATAGCAATTCCTGAGATTCTGGTTTTAATCAACACAAGGATTATTTTTAAAAGCAGGCCTGAGGATGTAGCTTGTGTAGTATGCTTGCCTACCATATGTGAGACCATAGGTCCACCCTCCAGTACTCTACCCCTCCCAGAAGAAAGTGTATGAAATTTCATGTGTAAGATATGTTAAAGCTTATAGGGTAATTAAAAATGTTTAGGATTTTAAAAAAATGAATTATCAGTAGAAAGTTTTTTAGGATCTACTAATTAGCTGCTTCTGTTCCCAAATTAACCAACTTAACAATTTGTTTTAAAGATCTAACAAAAAAAGTGTTAAAATTAAAAACAATGAAATATAAAATATGATAATATAAATTACTACATTTATGAAATAATGGTAAAATTGTTAAAGAAATAAATTTCATGGTAACTTTTACTTGAAAGGTGACAATTATTTAATAAGAAATTTACATACCGTTACATAGCAAGTTTGAGGCTATTTAGCAAGACCTTGTCTTGCTAAAAAAAAAAAAAAACGGAGCTGGGGCTACAGGGAGACCCTGTCTCAAAAAGACCAAAAAAAAAACAAAAAAAAACAAAACATGTCCTAACACTTTAAATGATAGCAGTGGTTATGTCTTCCCTTAAGGGAAGAGCCCATTCTAAAGGCACAAATGGAATGCATTTTTATTTGCTATATGCTGTGCACACTGGCAGCGAGCATGGTACTAAATCAAAGTGTACCCTTGCTTTTGAAGGTTTCTACAGAATGGGCATGTCCTTGGGAAAGTTCACTTTGAAGGGTTCTCAGCCCTAGGCAAACACTTTGGAACACAATGTGAATGAACGCTTAATAGATAATCCAGAACATATAACATGCTTTATATTGTTGTTGAGATAAGAGTTTTTATGTTTGTTTTGTTTTGGAGAGAGGGCTAGAATTTGTTAAAGTGATAAATACTTTCATTTAAAAATTGAGACAAATGCATGGCAATGCACAACAGCACAATGCTGTGTCACCACTTAACGCAGGTTAGAGCCCTCCACCTAATTCTACCCAGCAGAACACCAGCACAGAGTGGATAACAGTGAGAGCTAAGCAAATGTACACTGTACCCAGCACACGCCAGTCATGCAGTGGCCTCTATAAGGCTCATGCCACCTGGCAGTAACAGATATAAGCCACTGAGTAATTTTCCACAGCATGCATTAGAAGTTTTGTTAAAGATCATCAAAGAGAAAACAATTACTTAATGCTTTATTTAACAAAACGCAACAAAAACTTGTGTCCAGCAGTCAGGTAAATGTTTGGTGTTGCTACTTGTAAGGGTGCATAGAGTTTAAATGTATAGCTTGATGTATTTAATCCCTGCATTTAGGAGGCGAGGCAAGAGGATCCCTGTGACATGGGAGTCAGCCTGGTCTATTAGCAAGTTCCAGCCATCTGGGAGATCTGCCTTAAAAAAACAAAACAAAACAACAAAGGCACAGAAAAATAGTATGCATAAGCACACAGGTGACATCAGAAGCCATCAGACCCCATGAGATATACCAATGGCAAAAGTTTCCCATCCTATTGCATTTCACATTCAATATTCTCTCCTAAATTTTCTCATCTCATCTGCATAAGAGGAAACTATACCTTTAAAAATTTAGCTACACTAATATTATATATGTATATATATATATATATTATATGATTGTTTGATGTAAGGACTTAACTCTAGTTCAAATGAATCTCAAATTAATTTTTCACTAAACACGTGAAAATTTTCACTAAACACGTGTCCATAAATATATAAGCACAATTTATCTTATTAAGTAGGTACAAACATGAAAACTATCCTTTATCACAGATCTAAAACTTTTATTTTATAAAAATAAACTCCAAGTTAATTATTTCCTTATGCAAAAAAAAACTGTAGTTTTTTTTGTTTTTTTTTTTGTTTGTTTTTTTTGTCTTTTTGAGCAGGGTCTCCCTGTAGCCCCAAGCTGTCCTGGAACTCCCTGTGTAGACCAGGCTTGAACTCACAGAGACCCTCCGCCTCTGCCTCCCTGAGTGCTAGTTAAAGGTGTGCCACCACGCCCGCCTGAAAACCTGTAGTCATAAAGACTTGCTGACTGAAATAAGTGGCCCTTAAATATTTTTATATGTTATTTGCCATAAGTAACAGTTTTAGTGTTCATTTTCTTGAAAGTGTAAATCAAATGTTCTCTTCTTTATTATTCTTTTTAGTTTAGTTGAGAAAATGGGGCTGGAGCTCCGTGGAAGAGTGCTTACCTAGAACGCATGAGGCCATGGGTTCAATCACCAGCCACAAAAAAAAAAGGAAAGAAATTATCTAAAAATGGATCCTTAAAATGAGGAATAAAGAACAGAATAGAAAATGGTCAAAGTTCTTATGAAACAAATGAGCCGAGAGAGAGAGAGAGAGAGAGAGAGAGAGAAACACTGGCCGAGGACCCCAGGAAATTTTTGTTGTTCCATAATAACCTTCTTATCTGTAGTTTATGGAACAGAAAACTGAAAGCAAGATTCTGGAGGGTTCATATGTCTTTCAGTTTATGTCAGACATCATTAAAAACTCAAACTGACGTTTTCCATACTAACTATAGTCCTTAAAATCCTAACTCATAAATCATAATCTAAAGAAAAACAAAAGATCCATAAAATAATAAAGTTAGGATCTACCAACCGCAAGCTTTTGAGTTATGAAGGTGTGCGTCAGCCACTCAGCTGTTTCCTGTTCTTGTTTTAATCTCCTAATTAACAATGGCAGGAGTCTGTTGATTGTCCATTGGACCAAATGACTCTTCTTAAATTACAACCTGGGGAAAGTGTTCAAATGGAAGAGCCACAATACTAAGGTGGAGGACAAAATAAATTAGAATTTATTTTGAGATATCCAATCCTTAATGTGTACATGATATAAGCGGAGGGATGCTTACTCATTCAGACATGTGTATCTAATTTTGCCAAAATTTCTACCAATTTGAGTGAGATGTCTGCACATGTGTGATACCAACTGAAACAGAAAAATCAGCACTGTTAATCATGCAGATGATAGAGGCTCTGTGCTTTTCCTAAGACTCTAGGTGTTCATGAGGAAAGTCAACATTCTTCAGAAGGCAAAATGTCTAGAGCTTGCTCCAAAGCCAGGAAACTTCAGAAATAGATGCAGGAATATACCAAGCTCTGCCCAGTATTTTTTAATTAATTTACTTTTAATTTATGTGTAGAGTGTTTTGCCTATGTGTACATAAGTGCACCTATGGGTACAATGATCATAGAGGCCAGAAGAAGGCACCGGTCCCCTAGAATTGGAGTTACAGTGGGTTTTAGCCACATGCAATGCTGGGAAACTAACCCGGTCTTCTGCAAGCAGCCAGTTCTCTTAAAGGCTGAGCTGACTTGCTAGCTCCTGCTGCACAGTATCTTTTAAGGAAAAGTTCTTCACAGAAGACATTGGGCCAATTGGGCAAAGGAAAGAAATAATGTCAAACTAGCAAATGCGTCTACCAAGGTAACATGCAGGTGCTACTGGTCCTTCCAATGCACTTGTATGTGCTTACAGCTAGGGAGACACTGCTTCCTTCAAGATTAAGTAAAGGACATGTTTTAAAACTTAACCATCACAGTGAATAAACACTTAGTGCTGTAAATCAGGGAAAGCCTGATTGTCAAGGGTTTCTCTGCAATACTTGTAGCCATTCACACTGTAAGAACAGGTCAGCTTCAGTTTTTGTATGATCTGGCAAAGTTCCAGAGATTTGTTTCACAGCAATTGAACATACTGAACATCACCAAACTGAACACTTAAAAATGGCTAAGATGGCAAATTCCCTGCTGTTTTTAAAACTATAAAAATTTCAAATATTAAAAGTAAAAAGAGGTGGGGGGGTGCCAGACCCTTGAAAGCACTACATTGTTTCTATTGAAAAACCTGCTGAAAAAAAGAACAGCCAATTCTTTAACAGAGCATGAACTAATTTCTATGAATGAGCATCTTTAAAAATTAATGTAGCTGGGCCTGGTGGTGCATGCCTTTATCCCGCACTCAGGAGGCAGGGCAGGTGGATCTCTATGAGTTCAAGGCCAGCCTGGTCCTCATAGCAAGCTCCAGGCCAGCTGGGACTAAAGGGAGACCTTGTCTCAAAATAAAAAAAAAAAAAAAAAAATGCATTTTGTGCCTTTAATCCCAGCACTTGGGATGCAGAGGCAGACGACTCTCTGTGAGATCAAGGCTAACCTGGTCTACATAGTGAGTTCCAGGCCAGCTAGGGCTACAGAGAGAGACCCTGTCTCAAAAAGACCAAAAAATAAAATGATAGTTTTTTAAAAAAAATCCTAGTTCATACACTTGAGAGCCACTGTACCAGCAAAGGACAAGTCAGTTTCTACATCCACCTCAGATAACCATTTTAATTGTCTAGGCTTGTTTCCTAAAACCAAAAATCGAAAATGAGAAGCGCTGTGGAGAAAGCTAATTAACCTTGTCTTATCTCCATCCTTCAGTCCCCTTGTAGATGATAAAACAACATAGTAGCAAGTTGCTATAAGGAAGCTATGAACTCCCAATCTGCCCCCCCAAAATCCCTCAAGAATGAGAAGATCACTCCATATTATTCAGTTTTAGTTTGTGAAGAATTTTGCCCAGGCTGGCCCAGAACAAGTAAATCTCATCCTACTCTTTTAGGAATATCAAAGTATCAGCAACACAATGAGCTGAAGCAATAGCATTTCTAAATTCCTTCACCTTTTGCATAGTCTATAGTTTAAAAAATAAAGCCACTTTTATACATATAAATCCTTTCAGGAAATTGATACTTCAGTCATTGACTAGGCCTTAAATAAACAGCAATGTACATTCAGTTGCTACATTTGAGAATTAAAGACTGGACCAGCATCACAAGCTTATCACTTACAATCTTTTTTTCCCTTACCAAATGTCACCTCTCCATTTCCACTCTTGTCAAACAATTGGAAAGCCACTATGAACATGGAATCTGGAGCACATAAAACAGATTCAAATGCCAAAAACTCTTGATAGGAGATCAACCTAGAACAAAATATAAAATGTTCTGGGGCTGGAGTGCCTCAGTGGTAAGGACTGTGCAGTGCTCTTGCTGAAGATCTTTGTTCGGTTCCCAGCACCCAGATCAATGGCCTGTAACTCCAGCTCCAGGAAAGTCTGACCTCTCCTGACCCTTGGACTACAACATACACAGACACACACACATACACAAAAAAATAAAATTAAATATTTAAAAATTATTATAAGAAATTAATTAGGGAGGGGGAGAGATGGCTCATGATTGAGAGCACTAGCCATTCCGGCAGAAGACTCGGGTTTGATTCCCAGCACCCACATGGCAGGTAACAACATCTGTAATTCTAGTTCCGGGGGTCTAATACCGTCTCTGGCTTCTGCAGATACTGCCCAACATGGGTGCCACTCATACACAAAAAATAAAAATAAATTAAAATTTTTTATAAATTATTTTGTAGAATAATGGAGCATTTAGTTTATTCAGATAGTTGGGATTTTTTTCTTTTTTGCTCTTTTTGAGACAGGGTCTCCCTGTAGCCCCAGTGTCCTGGAACTCAATCTGTAGACCAGGCTGGCCTTGAACTCACAGAGATCCCCTGCCTTGCCTCCAAGTGCTAGGATTAAAGGTGTGCACCACACGCCCAGCCGAGTTGGGATTTAACAAGAATTTTTAAATTATTATTTCAATTTTATATTTTGAGTGTTTTACCATGCATGTATGTAAGTACACAACATGTATGCAGTGCCCACAGAGGCCAGAGAGGATATTGGATCCCCTTTAAGTGGAGTTACAGATGATTGTTAGTACCATGTGGGTGCTGAGAACAGAATCTAAGTCCTCTGAAAGAATAGTAAGTGTTCTTTAAGGGCTCAGCCTTCTCTGCAGCTAATTAAGAGCTTTCTTTCAGCTTCTATGAGGTCAACACTTTCGGCTCCCACATATGACTAAGAATCATATGATATCTGTCTTTCTTTCTGTGCCATGCTCATCAGAAGAATCTTCCCAAACACAAATCTAATCAAGTCAGTTGCTCCTTGAAACACTGTCCCAATTCACTAGCCATCCTTGTGGTAAGGGAGCCAGACATTCTCCTTCACTGCCCCCAACACTTTTTTTTTTTCTTTTCGAGACAGAGTCTCCTGTAGCCCCACCTGTCCAGAAACTTGACCATGTAGACTAGGCTGGCCTTGAACTCATCGAAATCTGCCTGGCTCTGCCTCCCAAGTGCTGGATTGCATTGCCACCACACCTGGTACGACCCCTTTAAATCTCAAATGGTTTGGTCCGACACTTTACAGGACTCTGTCATCTAAGGAATAGACCTAACCCTGAATGTGGCTGGTAGGACTCGAGTGCTGAGCCTGCACGCCTTCCCCTTGCTTTCTGCACTCTAGCCCTCTCTCGGCAGCTGGAGTAACACATGCTCCTTCCACTCCTATCACTCAGCAACTTACTCTCCTTGGAATGACCCCACCACCTCAAGCTTCAGCCCATTCAATTTGCTCCAAACAGTTCAGCTCAAATACCATTTCCTCAACAGAAGCATCTCAGAGCTCCCCAGTGACTTCATGTGCTTCAGCAGCTCACTAGACTTTTTAGAGCCTTTCATGCAATTCTTATTAAAGTAATTATATAATTCATTTTTTAAGTCTAATTTCCAAAAATCTCCTATCCCAAGAAGCTAGGCTTGATTCAGGGTAATCAATTTACTCAATTTAGAATGCATTTATAGAGACATATTTCCTGACACAGTATTAGGAAAATGACTTTAAATCTTATATTTGTTTTCATGCTCTATTTACCTAAAACATACATTTAAAGTTCCATTTTTCTTTTATGTTAAAGCACTTTGGAATATGCTTAATTATAACATAAAAACTATATCCAAAGCCATGATATATCTCGTGTTTTTGGCCTTTATTTAGGGAAAAGTTTCAAAATAATGAAGACTAAAACTTCACAAAATGCTCAATGAACCTAAATCCTAATTTAGTGTGTTCATGCTAAAGAGCCCTTGGGAGAAATTAGGTGCTTGGGGCCTAGTGAGTCTCTAGAGGAAGAATCTAGTACCAAAACTGTTCATCACAAGCCGGGCGTGGGCGCACGCCTTTAGTCCTAGCACTCGGGAGGCAGAGGCAGGCAGATCTTTGTGAGTTCAAGGCCAGCCTGGACTACAGAGCGAGTTCCAGGACAGCTGGGGCCATAGGAAGACCCTATCTCGAAAAGACCAAGAAAAAAAAAAAAAAACTGTTTATCAGGCTGCTTTGGTACCAAAAAGTACAGTAGAGCTAAGAGCATGTAGTGACCTCAAAGAAATTTTTAGGGAATTAACGAATGGAGTTGCATTGCAAAACCAACCCACACATTCCACAAAAGCTACAGGGGGTGAGGTCATACAGCTCAGCAGTAACCGAGCACGTGCAAGGCCAAGCCGCGAACTCCATGCCAACTCCAAGAAGGAAGGAAGGAGGCAGAGGAGGGAAGGAGAGAATGAATATGTATGTGGTGGCAAGCTTGCATGAAACAAACATCATCTAAGGATGGATGGTGTCAACTGGAAGCAGGGACTATGCAAGCAAGCCTTAACAGTGACGTTAGGCAGGAGGTAGAGGACACATGCACTGTGTATTTTTAAATGCTGAATTTTTTAAATGAAGAATAACCAGTATTATTTCCTCTGACTATAAAAATAACTCTAAATTTGTTTTTAAAAAACAAAGGCCGGGCTGGGCGTGGTGTGTACGCCTTTAATCCTAGCACTTGGAGGCGAGGCAGGGGATCTTGTGAGTTCAAGGCCAGCTTGGTCTACAATGTGAGTTCCAGGATAAGGGAAAAAAAAAAAAACAAAAAAAAAACTCCACAGTTAATTTTTTTTTTTTTTAGTGCCAATGATCAAACCCATGCCCCTACCAACTCCATAGTTAATTTTTTTTTTTTTAGTGCTAATGATCAAACCCATGCCCCTACCAATGCTAGGCAAGCACTCTACCACTGAGCCACACTCCTGCTCTATAATATAAACTCTAACTGAAAACCCTGTCTCATTAACTTCCTAGCAGTCTAAGTCTAGGAATGCCCTTCCAGCAATTACAATAATGGCCTAAATTACTCAGCAATCTCTCCAAATGCAGAAGTGGCATTTTCTATGAGTAGTATTTGAATAGTCCCTACTTCTTCTCCCAAAGTGGTCCCTTGGCAGCTCTGTACATGGTCTCATTGTGACATCACCACTATGGCTTATTAACTACTCCAAGATACTTTTAATTCTATTAGTCACATCACAGGCTACAACTGTAGTTACTAGGACTAATAAAACTGTAAACCTATTCTAGCACTTCTTGAGATGTATTCTACAAATCTTCTGCCACTATTTCTAAGGTGCCTGAGCCTGGTTCAGGAATGTCACAGAAATCATCAGTACAACTCTGTTTTGAAGTCCAAATTATAATCACCACTCTTCTTTTACTGGAATGTGTTTACAAAAAAAAGTTCCAGAACTAAGGAGCTTATACTGTGTGAGGAACTGCTTGATCAGCTGATGCCCTAATCTCTCCGTTGGCTTTAGCAGGTCTTACATATCATGAAAGGGACTAAAATAATAACCAGACATCCACTGCAGCTGCGTAGCAAGTTTCCCACCCAGAGAGAATCCCGTCTTTCCAGTGGCAAACAAGGATCTTTAGGTCTAAATAGTACTCTTTACAAGTGCTATTTCAGTGGCCGTAGCTCTGGTCCGGGTGGAAGGGATATGACAGCCACATCTTGACAGCAAGATCATGATCCGCAGTTTTATACTTGGTTGGCATTGTTTGCTTCTGGCATACAAAAACAATAGACCTTTTTATTCACTTCCTGCAGAGCATGGGCTTAGGAAAAGGATGCTCTATAATTCCATTGAAAAGAGAATTGGGACCAGACACAAAAGTAGCCTGTCATTATGTTCTCTTTGCTCAAAGGAGAGGAGCACAATGATTTGTCAGGAAGGCAAGTAATGGTGACAACTGTGATTAAATAAAAATGTTCATAGACATGTATTAGTCAGTTTAGATGTATCAGTCACTTACAAAGATTGGACTAGATGAAATACACATTGAAGCGTATATATTATGTAAATATGTCTTAACAGAGGTTTCTGGTTCCCCAGCAGCCCACACTGCCCATCGCATCCACCCTCATCCCTCCCCTGGTTCTTATGGGAGCTTCCTGCAGGACTTGATCACCTTTCTTCAGTACAAAATTACCTCTGACCGGGGCTGGCACTCTTCTCCAAGACTGCCACCATGCCTGTTCCATGAATGAGCCTGGAAGGAGCTGCTGTACCAACGGTGTGGCCAGAGAACTCCTCCTGTAGGTATACAAGCCATCAGCCCTGTGACATAGCCCACCTACCATCAGCCCAACTTCACATCCTGGTTCCAAGGATTCCATCCCGGCAGGAACCACTGCTTCCAACATAAAGACTTAAGGCCAAACATTCTTATGGTCAGGGCGGTAAAAGTTCTCAATAGCTGGGTTTCACCTGAACTGTTTTTAAGGTGATCAGAGAGGCTCTTAGGATACCCATGGGGAGTGACAACTATCCTTGTGAACAACTGAACAAACACAATGGTGAGACTTCTGGAAGTGCTTTTCAGTGAAGGGAAAATTGGGAGGAAGGAGGAAGAACAACTAGGAGGCCAAAAAAAGAAAACAAAAACAGCAACAGCAACAACAACAACAAAGACCAACATCAGGAACTTATGGAGGAAGTCCCACCCAACAGCATGGAGACTCAGTCCCAGCTTCCAGGTGCTACTCTGGAAGGGTATTAGCATCCTGGGCAAACTCCCTGTTCCTCTGGGGAAGAGTATTTCCATTACCACTTTACCTACCTCCAGAAGGGGTTACTGTACAACCAGTGAACAGAGTAGCCCTGCTGCCAAACATATACAAAGGGACATTGCTCAGGAAAGATGAATTCACAGTTAAAAAAAATATTATCACAGAAGCTACAACAGAACATCTAGTATTACAGAAGCTACAATGCTCAACAGTCTACCATCAAGTGGTATAAGAACCAGTAACCATGAATTCTCTCTTTTAAGCTCAATCTAAATTACTTGAGTAGCCTGTGTATTTTTTTTAAATGGTCCTCTCTGTGATATCTGAAAGCAATACAAAGAATCTGAAAAATTCTTCCTGATTTAATCAAATACCTATATGAAACTACTACATACCAAAGTATCTTAGTTACTTGTCCCATTCTAATCTCACATCAGTCCAAGTCTCCAGTTTTGATTCCATTGAGAAAGAGTACAGCATTCTTGGTATCTATACTACCATGTCCTAACACTTTAAATGATAGCAGTGGTTATGTCTTCCCTTAAGGGAAGAGCCTATTCTAAAGGCACAAATGGAATGCATTTTTATTTGCTATATGCTGTGCACACTGGCAGCGAGCATGGTACTAAATCAAAGTGTACCCTTGCTTTTGAAGGTTTCTACAGAATGGGCATGTCCTTGGGAAAGTTCACTTTGAAGGGTTCTCAGCCCTAGGCAAACACTTTGGAACACAATGTGAATGAACGCTTAATAGATAATCCAGAACATATAACATGCTTTATATTGTTGTTAGAGATAAGAGTTTTTATGTTTGTTTTGTTTTGGAGAGAGGGCTAGAATTTGTTAAAGTGATAAATACTTTCATTTAAAAATTGAGACAAATGCATGGCAATGCACAACAGCACAATGCTGTGTCACCACTTAACGCAGGTTAGAGCCCTCCACCTAATTCTACCCAGCAGAACACCAGCACAGAGTGGATAACAGTGAGAGCTAAGCAAATGTACACTGTACCCAGCACACGCCAGTCATGCAGTGGCCTCTATAAGGCTCATGCCACCTGGCAGTAACAGATATAAGCCACTGAGTAATTTTCCACAGCATGCATTAGAAGTTTTGTTAAAGATCATCAAAGAGAAAACAATTACTTAATGCTTTATTTAACAAAACGCAACAAAAACTTGTGTCCAGCAGTCAGGTAAATGTTTGGTGTTGCTACTTGTAAGGGTGCATAGAGTTTAAATGTATAGCTTGATGTATTTAATCCCTGCATTTAGGAGGCAGAGGCAAGAGGATCCCTGTGACATGGGAGTCAGCCTGGTCTATGTAGCAAGTTCCAGGCCATCTGGGAGATCCTGCCTTAAAAAAACAAAACAAAACAACAAAAGGCACAGAAAAATAGTATGCATAAGCACACAGGTGACATCAGAAGCCATCAGACCCCATGAGATATACCAATGGCAAAAGTTTCCCATCCTATTGCATTTCACATTCAATATTCTCTCCTAAATTTTCTCATCTCATCTGCATAAGAGGAAACTATACCTTTAAAAATTTAGCTACAACTAATATATATATATGTATATATATATATATGATTGTTTGATGTAAAGGACTTAACTCTAGTTCAAATGAATCTCAAATTAATTTTTCACTAAACACGTGAAAATTTTTCACTAAACACGTGTCCATAAATATATAAGCACAATTTATCTTATTAAGTAGGTACAAACAT
Source organism: Rhizomys pruinosus (assembly GCA_009823505.1). Taxonomy (NCBI): domain Eukaryota; kingdom Metazoa; phylum Chordata; class Mammalia; order Rodentia; family Spalacidae; genus Rhizomys; species Rhizomys pruinosus. The sequence continues at coordinate 74,917 of VZQC01002357.1, read as the reverse complement.
GAAAACTATCCTTTATCACAGATCTAAAACTTTTATTTTATAAAAATAAACTCCAAGTTAATTATTTCCTTATGCAAAAAAACCTGTAGTTTTTTTTGTTTTTTTTTTGTTTTGTTTTTTTTGTCTTTTTGAGACAGGGTCTCCCTGTAGCCCCAGCTGTCCTGGAACTCCCTGTGTAGACCAGGCTTGAACTCACAGAGACCCTCCTGCTTCTGCCTCCTGAGTGCTCAGCTTAAAGGAGTGTGCCACCACGCCCGCCTGAAAACCTGTAGTCATAAAGACTTGCTGACTGAAATAAGTGGCCCTTAAAAATATTTTTATATGTTATTTGCCATAAGTAACAGTTTTAGTGTTCATTTTCTTGAAAGTGTAAATCAAATGTTCTCTTCTTTATTATTCTTTTTAGTTTAGTTGAGAAAATGGGGCTGGAGCTCCGTGGAAGAGTGCTTACCTAGAACGCATGAGGCCATGGGTTCAATCACCAGACCACAAAAAAAAAGGAAAAGAAATTATCTAAAAATGGATCCTTAAAATGAGGAATAAAGAACAGAATAGAAAATGGTCAAAGTTCTTATGAAACAAATGAGCCAGAGAGAGAGAGAGAGAGAGAGAGAGAGAGAGAGAAACACTGGCCGAGGACCCCAGGAAATTTTTGTTGTTCCATAATAACCTTCTTATCTGTAGTTTATGGAACAGAAAACTGAAAGCAAGATTCTGGAGGGTTCATATGTCTTTCAGTTTATGTCAGACATCATTAAAAACTCAAACTGACGTTTTCCATACTAACTATAGTCCTTAAAATCCTAACTCATAAATCATAATCTAAAAGAAAAACAAAAGATCCATAAAATAATAAAGTTAGGATCTACCAACCGCAAGCTTTTGAGTTATGAAGGTGTGCGTCAGCCACTCAGCTGTTTCCTGTTCTTGTTTTAATCTCCTAATTAACAATGGCAGGAGTCTGTTGATTGTCCATTGGACCAAATGACTCTTCTTAAATTACAACCTGGGGAAAGTGTTCAAATGGAAGAGCCACAATACTAAGGTGGAGGACAAAATAAATTAGAATTTATTTTGAGATATCCAATCCTTAATGTGTACATGATATAAGCGGAGGGATGCTTACTCATTCAGACATGTGTATCTAATTTTGCCAAAATTTCTATACCAAATTTGAAGTGAGATGTCTGCACATGTGTGATACCAACTGAAACAGAAAAATCAGCACTGTTAATCATGCAGATGATAGAGGCTCTGTGCTTTTCCTACAGACTCTAGGTGTTCATGAGGAAAGTCAACATTCTTCAGAAGGCAAAATGTCTAGAGCTTGCTCCAAAGCCAGGAAACTTCAGAAATAGATGCAGGAATATACCAAGCTCTGCCCAGTATTTTTTAATTAATTTACTTTTAATTTATGTGTAGAGTGTTTTGCCTATGTGTACATAAGTGCACCTATGGGTACAATGATCATAGAGGCCAGAAGAAGGCACCGGATCCCCTAGAATTGGAGTTACAGATGGGTGTTAGCCATCATGCAATGCTGGGAAACTAACCCCGGTCTTCTGCAAGCAGCCAGTTCTCTTAAAGGCTGAGCTGACTTGCTAGCTCCTGCTGCACAGTATCTTTTAAGGAAAAGTTCTTCACAGAAGACATTGGGCCAATTGGGCAAAGGAAAGAAATAATGTCAAACTAGCAAATGCGTCTACCAAGGTAACATGCAGGTGCTACTGGTCCTTCCAATGCACTTGTATGTGCTTACAGCTAGGGAGACACTGCTTCCTTCAAGATTAAGTAAAGGACATGTTTTAAAACTTAACCATCACAGTGAATAAACACTTAGTGCTGTAAATCAGGGAAAGCCTGATTGTCAAGGGTTTCTCTGCAATACTTGTAGCCATTCACACTGTAAGAACAGGTCAGCTTCAGTTTTTGTATGATCTGGCAAAGTTCCAGAGATTTGTTTCACAGCAATTGAACATACTGAACATCACCAAACTGAACACTTAAAAATGGCTAAGATGGCAAATTCCCTGCTGTTTTTAAAACTATAAAAAATTTCAAATATTAAAAGTAAAAAGAAGGTGGGGGGGTGCCAGACCCTTGAAAGCACTACATTGTTTCTATTGAAAAACCTGCTGAAAAAAAGAACAGCCAATTCTTTAACAGAGCATGAACTAATTTCTATGAATGAGCATCTTTAAAAATTAATGTAGCTGGGCCTGGTGGTGCATGCCTTTAATCCCAGCACTCAGGAGGCAGAGGCAGGTGGATCTCTATGAGTTCAAGGCCAGCCTGGTCCTCATAGCAAGCTCCAGGCCAGCTGGGACTAAAGGGAGACCTTGTCTCAAAAAAAAAAAAAAAAAAAAAAATGCATAGCTAGACATGGTGGTACACACCTTTAATCCCAGCACTTGGGATGCAGAGGCAGACAGATCTCTGTGAGATCAAGGCTAACCTGGTCTACATAGTGAGTTCCAGGCCAGCTAGGGCTACAGAGAGAGACCCTGTCTCAAAAAGACCAAAAAATAAAATGAATAGTTTTTTAAAAAAAATCCTAGTTCATACACTTGAGAGCCACTGTACCAGCAAAGGACAAGTCAGTTTCTACATCCACCTCAGATAACCATTTTAATTGTCTAGGCTTGTTTCCTAAAACCAAAAATCGAAAATGAGAAGCGCTGTGGAGAAAGCTAATTAACCTTGTCTTATCTCCATCCTTCAGTCCCCTTGTAGATGATAAAACAACATAGTAGCAAGTTGCTATAAGGAAGCTATGAACTCCCAATCTGCCCCCCCAAAATCCCTCAAGAATGAGAAGATCACTCCATATTATTCAGTTTTAGTTTGTGAAGAATTTTGCCCAGGCTGGCCCAGAACAAGTAAATCTCATCCTACTCTTTTAGGAATATCAAAGTATCAGCAACACAATGAGCTGAAGCAATAGCATTTCTAAATTCCTTCACCTTTTGCATAGTCTAATAGTTTAAAAAATAAAGCCACTTTTATACATATAAATCCTTTCAGGAAATTGATACTTCAGTCATTGACTAGGCCTTAAATAAACAGCAATGTACATTCAGTTGCTACATTTGAGAATTAAAGACTGGACCAGCATCACAAGCTTATCACTTACAATCTTTTTTTCCCTTACCAAATGTCACCTCTCCATTTCCACTCTTGTCAAACAATTGGAAAGCCACTATGAACATGGAATCTGGAGCACATAAAACAGATTCAAATGCCAAAAACTCTTGATAGGAGATCAACCTAGAACAAAATATAAAATGTTACTGGGGCTGGAGAGATGCCTCAGTGGATAAGACTGTGCAGTGCTCTTGCTGAAGATCTTTGTTCGGTTCCCAGCACCCAGATCAATGGCCTGTAACTCCAGCTCCAGGAAGTCTGATGCCTTCTTCTTGACTCCTTGGGTACACACAGACACACACACAGACACACGCACACAAAAAAATTAAAATAAATATTTAAAAAATTAACTGGCTAGTAGAAAGAAAATTTTGGGAGGGGGGTTTCTGGAGAGATGGCTCAGCAATTGAGAGCACTAGCCATTCCGGCAGAAGACTCGGGTTTGATTCCCAGCACCCACATGGCAGGTAACAACCATCTGTAATTCTAGTTCCAGGGGGTCTAATACCGTCTTCTGGCTTCTGCAGATACTGCCCAACATGGGTGCACTCATACACATAAAATAAAAATAAATTAAAATTTTTTAAATTAACTGGTTGGTAGAGAATAGGAGAATTTGGAGCATTTTTATGAAACAAAGTTGGGATTTTTTTTCTTTTTTGCTCTTTTTGAGACAGGGTCTCCCTGTAGCCCCAGTTGTCCTGGAACTCACTCTGTAGACCAGGCTGGCCTTGAACTCACAGAGATCCACCTGCCTTTGCCTCCAAGTGCTAGGATTAAAGGTGTGCACCACCACGCCCAGCCAGAGTTGGGATTTAACAAGAATTTTTAAATTATTATTTCAATTTTATATTTATGAGTGTTTTACATGCATGTATGTAAGTACACCACATGTATGCAGTGCCCACAGAGGCCAGAAGAGGATATTGGATCCCCTTTAAGTGGAGTTACAGATGATTGTTAGTCACCATGTGGGTGCTGAGAACAGAATCTAAGTCCTCTGAAAGAATAGTAAGTGTTCTTTAAGGGCTCAGCCTTCTCTGCAGCTAATTAAGAGCTTTCTTTCAGCTTCTATGAGGTCAACACTTTCGGCTCCCACATATGACTAAGAATCATATGATATCTGTCTTTCTTTCTGTGCCATGCTCATCAGAAGAATCTTCCCAAACACAAATCTAATCAAGTCAGTTGCTCCTTGAAACACTGTCCCAATTCACTAGCCATCCTTGTGGTAAGGGAGCCAGACATTCTCCTTCACTGCCCCCAACACTTTTTTTTTTCTTTTCGAGACAGAGTCTTCCTGTAGCCCCACCTGTCCTAGAACTTACCATGTAGACTAGGCTGGCCTTGAACTCATAGAAATCTGCCTGGCTCTGCCTCCCAAGTGCTGGGATTGAAGCCACCACACCTGGTACGACCCCTTTAAATCTCAAATGGTTTGGTCCGACACTTTACAGGACTCTGTCATCTAAGGAATAGACCTAACCCTGAATGTGGCTGGTAGGACTCGAGTGCTGAGCCTGCACGCCTTCCCCTTGCTTTCTGCACTCTAGCCCTCTCTCGGCAGCTGGAGTAACACATGCTCCTTCCACTCCTATCACTCAGCAACTTACTCTCCTTGGAATGACCCCACCACCTCAAGCTTCAGCCCATTCAATTTGCTCCAAACAGTTCAGCTCAAATACCATTTCCTCAACAGAAGCATCTCAGAGCTCCCCAGTGACTTCATGTGCTTCAGCAGCTCACTAGACTTTTTAGAGCCTTTCATGCAATTCTTATTAAAGTAATTATATAATTCATTTTTTAAGTCTAATTTCCAAAAATCTCCTATCCCAAGAAGCTAGGCTTGATTCAGGGTAATCAATTTACTCAATTTAGAATGCATTTATAGAGACATATTTCCTGACACAGTATTAGGAAAATGACTTTAAATCTTATATTTGTTTTCATGCTCTATTTACCTAAAACATACATTTAAAGTTCCATTTTTCTTTTAGTTAAAGCACTTTGGAATATGCTTAATTATAACATAAAAACTATATCCAAAGCCATGATATATCTCGTGTTTTTGGCCTTTATTTAGGGAAAAGTTTCAAAATAATGAAGACTAAAACTTCACAAAATGCTCAATGAACCTAAATCCTAATTTAGTGTGTTCATGCTAAAGAGCCCTTGGGAGAAATTAGGTGCTTGGGGCCTAGTGAGTCTCTAGAGGAAGAATCTAGTACCAAAACTGTTCATCACAAGCCGGGCGTGGTGGCACACGCCTTTAGTCCTAGCACTCGGGAGGCAGAGGCAGGCAGATCTTTGTGAGTTCAAGGCCAGCCTGGACTACAGAGCGAGTTCCAGGACAGCTGGGGCCATAGGAAGACCCTATCTCGAAAAGACCAAGAAAAAAAAAAAAAAAACTGTTTATCAGGCTGCTTTGGTACCAAAAAGTACAGTAGAGCTAAGAGCATGTAGTGACCTCAAAGAAATTTTTAGGGAATTAACGAATGGAGTTGCATTGCAAAACCAACCCACACATTCCACAAAAGCTACAAGGGGGTGAGGTCATACAGCTCAGCAGTAACCGAGCACGTGCAAGGCCAAGCCGCGAACTCCATGCCCAACTCCAAGAAGGAAGGAAGGAGAGGCAGAGGGAGGGAAGAGAGAGAATGAATATGTATGTGGTGGCAAGCTTGCATGAAACAAAACATCATCTAAGGATGGATGGTGTCAACTGGAAGCAGAGACTATGCAACGCAAGCCTTAACAGTGACGTTAGGCAGGAGGTAGAGGACACATGCACTGTGTATTTTTTAAATGCCTGAAATTTTTTAAATGAAGAATAACCAGTATTATTTCCTCTGACTATAAAAATAACTCTAAATTTGTTTTTTAAAAAACAAAGGCCGGGCTGGGCGTGGTGGTGTACGCCTTTAATCCTAGCACTTGGAAGGCAGAGGCAGGTGGATCTTTGTGAGTTCAAGGCCAGCTTGGTCTACAATGTGAGTTCCAGGACAGCTGGGGCTACAGGGAGACCCTGTCTCGAAAAGACCAAAAAAAAAAAAAAAAAACAAAAACAAAAAACCAAAACAAAAAACAAAGGCCGGGCGTGGTGGTGGCACACACCTTTAATCCTAGCACTTGGGAGGCAGAGGCAGGCAGAGCTCTGTGAGTTCAAACCCAGTCTGGTCTACAGAGCAAGCTCCAGGCCAGCTGGGACTAAAAGGGAGACCCTGTCTCAAAAATGCCAAAAAAAAAACCCCAAACTGATTATGCATTCATCGTCCACTTCAATGAGTTTCTGACAGCTGGTGGCTGGAAAGGACATACTGAGCTTCATCTTGATGCAGCCTACCCCCTAGTAGACCCCACAAAAAATTGATTATGAAAAAAGAGAAAAGAAAGGCCATGCGTGGTAGCGCATGCCTTTAATCTAGCTCTTGGGAGGCAGAGGCAGGTGGATCTCTGTGAGTTCAAGGCCAGCCTGGACTACAGAGTGAGTTCCAGGACAGCTGGGGCTACAGAGAGACCCTGTCTCAAAAAGACCAAAAAAAAAAAAAAAAAAAAAGAAAGAAAGAAAGAAAGAAAGAAAGAAAGAAAGAAAGAAAGAAAGAACTGATTATGGACTTTAAAAAAAAAAAAAAAGAGGCCTAGAGAGATGGCGCAGCAGTTAAGCACACTGGCTGCTCTTGCAGAGAACCTGGGCTCAACTCCCAGGACCCACACCGCAGCTAACAACCATCTATAACTCCAGTTCCAGGGGATTCAACTCCCTCTTCCTACCTCCACGGGCATTGGATGACACAAGGGTACTTACATACATGTAGGCAATACACTCATACATGCAAAATAAAAATAATTTTTTAAATAATATTTTTTAAAAGAAAGAAAAGCAAATAAACTTATAACAATTTGGTTTTTCTACTCTCCATCATTAGGCAGCAAAAATTCAACTACGGGACCTGTAGAGGACCAGTAGTGAAAAGCACTAGCTGCTCATCCAGAGGACTTGAATTCAGTTCCCGGCACCCGTATCAAGAAGCTCACTACTGCCTGAAACTCCAGCTCCAAAGGATCTGCTGTGGACACCTGCACACAGGTGGATTGTATACGCATACACATGCATACACACAAGTTAATTAATATCTGTAAAGTTCGGTAAAGTCACACACACTAATCCCAGCACTTGGAGAGGCAGAGGCAGGCAGATCTCTGTGAAATGAAGGCCACTCTGTTTTACACAGTGAGTTCCAGGCCAGCTGGGGCAACAAGAAGAGCCTGTTTCTAAATAAATTGTTCCATAAAAAAAACTATCCTAAAATATACGATACATCACTTTAAAATGTGTTGTATTTCATTCTCAGTAATAAAGCTTCCTTTTTATGAAAAAGATCAAAGCCTATCTCCTTATCTAGCAAAGGTCATAAACTGTTGGCTAGCAGACTGAATTTGGCTCAAAGATGTGCTTTCTATGACAAAGATTTACTTTTTTTTTTCAGATGCATTGGTTGCCAACATTAGAAATCCTAAGATTTCACATAAATATCCAGTTTTCTGATTTCTCTTGACAAATTGAAAGTTTGGGCAACAGGAGTTTCTGGTTCCAAGAGGCACTGGCAGCTCTTGAAGCAAGCAGAAATCACTTCCTTCAGAAAGACAGCTAGAGCCACTACAGGGCAAGTACAGTATACAGAGCAAGTACACAGGAGACTTGCTAGGGTTGCTGTGTAGCAAGCAGACCCAGCTTAAAATATAAACTCTATGGAATCTTCCAAATACCCTATATTTTTGTCTATTAACATAATCAAAAGGTAGGAGTTATATTTGAAATGTGTATTTTATCTTTGAAATAATGTATTTGTGAATGTGTTGTACATTTTTCTATGGAGTTCCTTAACTAAAGAAGTTAGTATAATGCCAAAATATTTCCATATTATGTTTGTAATTTTTGTTGTTTTGCTTTGTTTTGAGACAGGGTCTCCCTATAGCCCCTGGAACTCACTCTGTAGACTAGGCCGGCTTTAAACTCATAGAGATCCAACTGCCTCTGCCTCCCAAGTGCTAGGATTAAAGGTGTGTGCCACCACGCCTGGCTTAAAGACAGTTCTTAGCTGCCATGTGGGTGCTAGGAATTGAACCCCGGTCCTCTGTAAGAGCAGTTGGCATTCTTAACTGCTGAGCCATCTCTCCAGCCCCAAATAAATATATATATATATTACACAGTCTTTTTAGACAGGATCTCCCTTTTAGTCCCAGCTGGCCTGGAGCTTGCTCTGTAGACCAGGCTGGTCTTGAACTCACAGAGATCCACCTGCCTCTGCCTCCCAAGTGCTGGGATTAAAGCCATGCACCACCATGCCTGGCTATATGTAATTTTTTTTAAACAATCATGACTTATAAAAAAACAAGGGTTCTTCTACATATATATAGTACATAAAAGAAAACACTTCTGAAAAAAGTAAAAGAGAAAAACTAGCTTTTCCCATTTATAGGAGATAGAACTTCCAGGTGAAATTCTGACTAGATTAAATATAGAAAGTACCATTCTATAAGTTACAATTTCAAAGAAGCATCTGTTTAAATATTTTGGATCAAATCACATGATAATAGTCTCTGAGATCTGCATTTAATGCATAAAATCATCTTGCTTTTCATCATGCAACTAGAACTTCAGAGTTCAAGCCACAGTCTCACAAATACTGCTTAGCCACTGGATCGACTCTTCAACAAGCCATCAGGCTAGTTATAGCATTCCGTGCTTTTACGTGACTCTCCAAAGCAAGCACCTGTATCTAAGTGCTCCTGCTTCCTCAGGTGGAGGACAGGAGATGGGGAAAAAAGAACAATTCACAGTGTAGAAAACATCAGAGGAAATATTGGGCCCTTAAAGTTCTGTGCACCTAAAATTTCAAAGGAGAAATAAAACCAGATGTTGACAAAAGGCTTCAGAGGTTTATCTGAAAGCATGGCTCACCTAAAAAAGCAGGTCCAGTTAGCAACAGAGTGCAGGCCAACCACTTGTGAACCAGCTCCCAGCTCTCACTTCACCAAACAGCCTGAACTTCTCTCTACTGCCTCTCCTCACTCACTTGGTTTCACTTTGTCTTGGGTGATTCTAAGTAATAGCATGTGATGCCATTTCAAGTTACACTCTTGGGGATTCATTCAAAAACATAACAGAATTAAGAAACACATCTTGAGGCCACAATAAAACCAACCATTTCACTCTAATCAATCATCGCTAGCCTGGCTAGTGGAGAGAGGGAGAGGCAGAGGAAGGAGAAAATGAGTATAGATTAGATTAGAAGAAACATGGACGAAAAATTAAGAGAACTGATTTGGGTTTTGTTTGCTTGGGGTTTTTTTTGTTTGTTTTTTACTATGGGACACTTCGTGAACTCGCATGTCATCCTTGTACAGGGCCAGGCTAACGCTCTTTCTATCCCCCATCCATGTAGGTATATGGGCTGCTGAAGTGAGCACAAGAGAACTAATTTTGTATTTCCTGGAAAGTCAGCCAACCTCTAGGCCTCACTTTTCTACACTGTTAAATAAAGGCTGACTTCTTTGAATAAGGCAAAGATTCCAAAGACTTTGATTCTGTTGAATTAAAATATAAGGCCTTTAACCATGATACTTAACCTTTTCGAAAGCCTGAGATTTTTTTTCCCCCAGAAAAACTGCTGATGCAAATCCATCCATTTTGCATTATATTCAGAAAGTTCAGCAACCTCTAAAGACCATCAGTGAGCAAGAAGCTAAGAAACCATGTTTTCAGGCTGCAGAGATGGCTCAGTAGTTAAGATCACTGGCTGTTCTTCCAGAAGAACCAGGTTTGAATCCCAACAGCCACATGGTAGCTAACAACCATCCATAACTCCAGTTCTAGGGGCTCTAACACCCTTTTCTGTCCTCTGTGGGCATTGTACTACACATGCAGGTACACTTACATACGTACACACCATACACATAAAATAAAAATAAAACAGGGGCTGTAGAGATGGCCTAGCAGTTAAGAGCTCTGACTGCTCTTTCGGAAGACCCAGGTTCAATTCCCAGCACCCATATGGCGGCTGAGAACCATCTTTTTTTTTTTTTTTTTTTTTTTTTTTTGGTCTTTTTGAGACAGGGTCTCCCTGTAGCCCCAGCTGTCCTGGAACTCACTCTAGACCAGGCTGGCCTTGAACTCACAAAGATATGCCTGCCTCTGCCTCCCAAGTGCTAGGATTAAAGGCGTGCGCCACCACGCCCGGCGAGAACCATCTTTAACTCCAGTTCCAGGGGAATCCGACACTCTCTTCTGACCTCCATGGCATTGCACGACATGGGTGCACAAACCTACATGCAGACAGTACATTCATACACATAAAAAATAAATAAATTTTTTAAAAATTATTTAAAAAAAATAAAAATAAAACAAAAAAGTTTATAATTATTTAAAAAAATAAACCATGTTTTCTAGAAATGTCTACTTTTCTCCACTTCTAGATGTAATTTATGTTTCACAAACTCATTTGCAATTTTTCTTTAAAAAAATTTTTGTATATGAGTATATTACCTGCATGCATGTAAGTATCTGAGTGTCATGCAATACCCAAGGAGATCAGAAGAGGATGTCAGACTCCCCTGGAATTGGGGTTACAGAATTGTTAGCCACGATGTGGTGCTGGGAATTGAACCCAGGGCCTCTGTAAGAACAGTCAGTGCTCTTAACTGCAGAGCTATCTCTCCAGCCCCCCATCACTTACCAATTTTTTACCTAATTCTACAAATCTTATTTCCTGCCTAACCCCAATCAGCTGGTTACAAAGAGGAAAAAGAAATAAATATGGCTAGAGGGATGGCTCTAGGATTAAGAACAACAGCTGCTCTTGCAGAGAGCCTGAGTTTGAGTCCCAGCACCTACATGCTGCCTGACAAGTGTCCATAACTCTAGTTCCAGGGAATCTGACATCCTCTTTTGACCTCTGCAGGCCTTGCACAACACAGGTGCACTTATATACATGTAGGCAATACACTCAGACACATAAAATAAAATAAAAATATTTTTAATTTAAAAAGTACACCCAACCAGTCATAGTGGCACATGCCTGTGATCTCAACACTCAGGAGGCAGAGTGAGGCAGATCTCTGTGAGTTCAAGGCCAGCATGGGCTCCACAGTAACTTCTAGGACAGCCAGGGACATATTGTAAGACTCAAAAATAAGCAAACTCCTCTAAGTTATTAGACTCTCCATTAGATAACACCTATTATTGAGCCAAATGTGATGGCACATGCCTTTAATCCCAGCACTTGGAAGACAGAGGCAGGTGGACCTCTGTGAGATCAAGACCAGCCTGGTCTACATAGCAGATTCCAGGCCAGTTGGGACTAGAGGGATACAGGGAAAGAAGGAAGGGAGGGAGGGAGGAAGGGAAGGAAGGGAGGGAGGGAAGGAGGGAGGGAGGGAAGGAAGAAAGGAAGGACCCTATCATTGATCAACTCAAGGCCTATATTCCACTTGATCAAATGAAAAGTGTCCTACTTTAACAATACACTTCATCCTGCAAGAACCACACAAAGTTTCAAAGGAGATATAAAACAAGATTGTCACAAAAGACTTGAGATACTGACTTGAAAACATAGATATTCTAAAAGCAGGTCTCAAATCCAATAACAACAGACATGTTGATAATTTCTGAAAGAGTTAAATGTGTTACCTACCTTTACTCATTCTGAGGGAAGAATTCCGATTCAACAAATTATTGTTCATAAGCCTTACTATTCAATCAATATTCAGACTCCCTGAATGTTCTCGTTGAAGGCTTAGAAACTGATCCAACATTTTTTAGAGACTGGACAAAATGTACACCTATTATCCAGTATCTACAATATCTTTCCAAGTCATAAAACACTCATTCAATAAACATTTGTTGAACATAGTAAATTTCATGCACTGTGCCAGGTTCTAGGGGACAATAAAAGTGAAATCAGTGTTATCCTGGAATTAAAGAAGTTATACACCAACCTTTCCACATTAACCATTACAACAGTCACCTGACTAGTTTCACCGTTCAAGTCTTGTTCTACTCTAACTTCTTCTACACCTAACTATATTTGTGTGACTGGATAAAGACTCTACTATCTAGTTCTTCACATAAGCACTGCAGAGCTGGGAAAAAGATCCTGGGCCCTTCAAGGTCTAGCTGAAAACTACCACAGAGAACAATCATTTCCTTTATGTAATTCAGCAAATATTTCATTTGTTCCATAATTCAGCCTCATGTTATTTCACCAAAATCAGAAGTTCCCACTAGAGGAATGAATTGACACTTTAGGAAGAGGAATCCTGTTGTTTCTGTGACTTCATTCCCACACACTATCAGGCTAAAAAGTGAAATAAAGAATTATAAAACTCAGGGACAGCCATTAGGTTCCATTTTCCCTGAGTCATTCTAGGAATGATTGTTCACTTGCTTCACGTGCTTCCCCTTGATTAGTAACTTTAACTGTCGTGTTAAGCTCTGATTGCCTGCTATACTTATAAAAACCTGTGTAACCCACACCTCTAGGCCCTACTCCTCCTGAGTGAGTGGCAGCCCGGCATCATAATTAAACTAAACCCCACTTTATTTTTTTATTTTTTTTTATTTTTTTTAGTCTTTTCGAGACAGGGTCTCTTTGTAGCCCCAGCTGTCCTGGAACTCGCTCTGTAGACCAGGCTGGCCTGAACTCACAAAGATCCGCCTGCCTCTGCCTCCCAAGTGCTAGGATTAAAGGCGTGCGCCACCACGCCCGGCTAAACCCTACTTTAAACTCCATGGGGTATAGTGAGTGGATTCTCTGTTATGACCTTACAACATTTGAAGGTCCCACCGAGATTTAGAGGTGACGCTAGAGGGTAATCACCTGGGGGAGCACTCTGGGAGAAGTATCACAGCCCTGGCCATATTGCTCCCCCCCCCCACTTCCACGGTGCTTTCATTCCATCACCCAAGGAGGACAGTGGAGACCCTCATTAGCAGTGAGTGGCTAGGGGAAGCACTCTGGGAGAAGTTCCCCAGCCCCAGTCACTCTGAGGGTGCACTTGTCAGTATGGGCCCATTTCTGAAATAGAGCTCTAATCTGGTTAAAATCCCCATTCAGGGGGCCAGACATGGCCTGGACCCTCTGGGGCACTGAAAAGAATGTCTTTCTCAACGTGGTTCTTTTGGGGGTTTTGATTTTTGTTGTTGTTGTTGTTGTTGTTAACCAGTGTGTGTGTGCGTGCGTGTGTTTGAGCATCAATCCCTACATGTATCTGGTATCTGAGTCTGTATGGTCCAACCTGTCCGTTTTTGTGTTTTGTTTTATTCTCATCTCCTTCATTTTCTGGACTATACTTTTCCTTGCGTGCTCTTACTGCTGGAAATATGGGGCAAGGATCATCCCTGACTACCAACAGACAGTTGGATCTAATACTCTTTGCTTTTCCAGAGTATAAAGCAAAAGTGAAAGTAAAGCCTGGTAGCCTCAGGATTTTATAGGAACTGGAATGGCGGTGGCACTGAGGGGATTTCTCAAGTCCTGGCAGGAGGCCAGGGTGGTAGGGTTGATCTGTGACATTGTAACTTGGCTGGGCCTCTTGGTCCAACATCCACTTTGGCTCAGGGGTCCTCAGCTGCCACAAAACCTGACCCCTGCTCTGCTGGAAAATTTAGAGACTCTCCTGGAGTCCTGCCCCACCCAAAGCCATGTGAACCTCTGTATCCAGTACTGCAGGCTGCAGAAGAAGAAAGGGATCCACCTTTTTCCAGATTTAAAGGAAGTAACTATGTCTTGTGTTTATGGTAACTGTTCTTGTGTGTGTCTAAGATTCACATAGCCAGGCCCGTCATGTGTCTAAGTTTTCTTGTGCTTATAATTCAGTCATTGTAATTGTCTCATGTTGGTTCTGTCAAACAAAGTGGCCACTTCAAGTTTCTTTCCATTCTTTATGTGCACAGAATTATTAGTTTTGTTTTGGCATGCCAGACTAAATGCACACATGCAAACTTTAAATGTGAACATCTGAAAAAATACATTCAGAGGCCTCAAATTTGGGTACCCTAGGTGTCTTTAGACATTATCTCTATGTCTATTAAGTGCTTCACAACTTTTTTTTAATTTTTATTTATTTATTTATTTATGTGTATGAATGTATTGTCTGCATGTGGGTTTGTGCACCCGTGTGGTGCAATGCCGCAGAGGTCAGAAGAGGGCGTTGGATTCCCCTGGAACTGGAGTTCTCCTGGAATTGGAGTTACAGACGGTTCTCAGCTGCCATGTGGGTGCTGGGGATCAAACCCGGGTCCTCTGCAAGAGCAGTCGGCACTCTTAACCGCTAGGCTATCTCTCCGGCCCCTAACAACTTTTAAGTGGTAATTGATCATAGAGAACAGTACCTGAAGTGGTTGTTTAAGGATCTTATTGTTAAGATGACTTTTGGATTGTGTTTGCTTTCAAGATGCTTGTGTGAGAACTTTTGCTTGCTTTGGAAGTATTTTGCTTTGAATGTCCAGTCTGATTTGTGTTTTTTTGTTGTTGTTGTTGTTGTTTTTTTTTTGAGACCTCCATGAGCCTGAGAACATCTGCCTGGACATAGCCTTGATTTAACATGTTAACTAGCCGTTAGTGCTCGGAATGAATTCTGGGACTGGTCTTTGGTCTATTTTTCCAGCTTTGTCCAAAGTCCCTTTCTTGCAGCCTTTCTCTGTTTGGTTGGGGGTTGGCATTTTCTGCTTGCCCAAGAGTAACCCTCAGACTTAAATCTGCTAAACTTAAACTGCCTCTTGGGCCATGCATGGTGGCACATGCCTTTAGTCCCCAGCTACTTGGGAGGCAGAAGTAAGTGGACGTCTGGAAAAGTTCAAAGCCAGCCTGGTCTGCCTGTAGAGTCCCAGGCTAACTGCTACCAGGGAGACCTTGTTAAATAAATGGCCTTTTGCTAGCTTTTAGTAAAATTCTCATCACCAGCTAAACCCAGGAATCTTGGTTTGGCTTGGGTGGAGGTCTTTGGAACTCGGGAATTCCTGAGCTCCTGGGGTGCCCACGTGGCAGCTGTGCTTCCATTCCTCTGCTAGAGACCCTTTTGAACTCTTGCACTTGGGTCAAAGTGCTGCATGGCTTCTACTGGGGTGCATTATAGGAACTGATTCCAGGATGGTCTGGGCCAGTCCTGTCTCTTGTCTCCAGGGGGTGGGAGAGGGCAGCCTGGGACAGCTATTGGGCTTCATTGTGTTCCTGCAGTGATTTCCTATCTGTTTCCCCTCCCTCCCTTCCTCCTCTTAGGAAGCAAAGCCTGGGCCTGTGTTCCCCAGGCCTGTCTCCTCTGACCCATGTGCTGTGCTGTGTTGTGTGCTTGCATCTGTGGGAGAGAGTTGACTGCCGACAACAATGGTGAATCAAACTCATGAAAACTATTCACTTCACTTCATGCTTTTGGTGTTGTCAATTTTTAAATGGTCTTTAATAATAGATTGATCTTTATTGCCTTATTAATGTTATGGGTCAGAAATAAACATTTTTCAGAGCAGAGGTATTTGATTAATATATCAAGCATTTTACAAAGAGCAAAGTTAGAAGTTAATCTCACCACACCTTAAGATTTTTCTTTGAGAATAGGCCCTGATGCACTCCTGACTCCTGTGGCTGGGGCCCACTCCTGAGAGTTCCCCAGGCCAGCTGAGCGTGGTAGGCCATGCCTTTGATCCCCGTATGCCTTCAGTCCCAGCACAGAGGTTTAGGTTAAGATCGGAAACAATGACTTCTAAACAAAATAAAGTTTATCTGGACCACCTTATCATCCGGCCCATCTTATTTTCCATCTCTTATTAAGTTGGAAACCTAGTTAGGGATATTTACTACATTTCTGAAAATGCTCTAAAGTTTTGATTTGAAATTAGTTTGTCATGACATTGTGCCTAACCACAGTATTTATTTTATGGGATTGTTTAAACATATAGACTGATGCTTAATACTAAGGGAATAATTATAAAAATGAATACTAATTTACTTGATATCAAATTGCAAAGATTGTTAAATTCCAGGGTGTAATTTATTTCTTCACAACTGAGGGTCATTCTGTTTATGAATATTGTTATGTCTCATGGTATTAAGAAAGGAAATAAGGTGAGAAAAATATTACAAAGATATAGAAATTGAGATTTTTTTTTTTAGCAAGGATTTATATAAAAATGATAAAAATCTATGCATGTGATAAAATTCTGGGGAGGTTTGTTATGGCTGATAAAAGGTGACATTATATAGGCTGGGTGTGGTGGTCACGCCTTTAATCCTAGCACTTGGGAGGCAGAGGGAGGCAGATTTCTGTGAGTTCAAGGCCAGCCTGGTCTACAGAGTGAGTTCCAGGACAGCCAGAGCTACAGGGAGACCATGTCTCAAATAAAAGACCGAAAAACAAACAAACAAAAAAAGGTGACACTATATGAATAAGCTTAATTTTCTAAGGTTCAGTCAAGTAGTTTAAGAAGCAAAATGTGGCTGGGCATGGTGATACACACCTTTAATCCCAGCACTTAGGAGGCAGAGGCAGGGGGATCTGTGTGAGTTCAAGGCCAGCCTGGTACAGAGGGAATTCCAGGACAGCTGGAGCTACACAGAGACCCCTGTCTCAAAAAGACAAAAAAAAGAATTTCCATCACAGAATTTTTCTGGCTCCCTACTTATGATGGGGAAACCACTCCTCTCTAAATCAGCTAATTGGATCTTCACATGAATCATAATCTTCATCGCATCCAACATCTAAGTTTCCCTTAATAATCAGAAAGCTGTGGGCTGGAGAGATGGCTCAGCGGTTGGGAGCGCTGACTGCTCTTGCACTGGATCTGGGTTCAATTCCCAGCACCCACATGGAGGCTAAGAACTGTCTTTATCTCCAGTTCCAGGGGAATCCGATGCCCTCTTCTGACCTCCGCGGCNCACTTCAAGGTTTAGTAAAAGGATAAGATACCTGTATTAAATTAAATTGGCTAAATATTTCCAGGATAAAGTTGTTATAAACACTTAAGCTAGTTTACTAATGGCCTTAATAGGATTGTAAATATACAGAGTTGTTGTTAATTTTCCGTCCACTCCTGGCTTATACTGGACTCCCTGTTACAGATTTGGATTAAATGGACATAAACAAGTAGTGGGTTACCTCTGGCTACTAAAAGATGTACTTTATGCTTCTCTGTATCACCCAAGTGTTAACTTTTGATATTTCCTTTGACCTAATAAGATAATTTGGCTCAAAAAGAAACTAGGTTTTACTTCCCTGAACCAGTGGTATGCAGTCCAGAAGAAGACAGTTTGGATGGACTTGGTAACTTTAGCAGCTTATTTCCTGTCAATAGGTATATTTCCTGCTACTAGAAAACAATGGACCAGGATATGGGGTTCTGGGAAAGAAAAGCGACTGCTCCTGTTTGTACTAAATTATAGTAAACAGTTTACATTGAAGATAGGCCTGAAATTGTTTATTTCTCTCTCTCATGGGCTATCCCTGCTCAACCTATAGTGTTAAATCTCTCTTCCAATCAGTGTTATACAAGGCCACTTGGGCTTTTGCCCAAGCCTTATTATACAGTATTTAAAAGTATTAGGTTGGTGTAACTTAGCCTTTCTGGATGGCTAATGATCATACATAATGCCCATACCAATTCAGCCAAGGGACTTAAGGGACAACTTTATTCCTTGCCCTCTGAGGTCAACTAAGGCCCAGGGGATTAGAGATGGGGGTAACTCCTGAAATGTTCTGTGGCTTTGAGTCACCAGTCTTCCCAGGCCAGGGAGGTCTTGGATATTCTCTTAAGGGACTCTGGCCAGTGTACAGTCTAAAGAAAAAAGGTCAACATAGAGGAGAGTCTCCTCATGCTTCAAAGGGAAGCCTGGTCAAGCAAGACCTGACTTAGTCCTCACATAGATGTAACTGGTAAAGGAGGCCAGAAGGAGCCAGGGGTTCCCCTCTCTAAGACCTGAGTTACCCCTAGGAACCAGATCCTCAACTGACCTTGAGAAAACAAAGCTTGGTTAATCTGAGCTAAGTGTATGGACTTAAATACCCAAAAGGAAAGTATAACCAAAAGATAAGTAATCATTATATTTCCTTTAAAGTCTAAGAGATTGTGCTTCCAAACATTAGACTTAAAGTCATATGAGATCTGGGCTGGAGAGATGGCTCAGCGGTTAAAATTGCCAACTGCTATTGCAGAGGACCAGGATTCAATTCCCAGCACCCACAAGGTAGCAGCTAAGACTCATCTTTAACTCCAGTTCCAGGGGAATCTGACACCCTCTTCTGACCTCTGCAGCACTGCACGACACAGGTGCACCTACTTACATGCAGACAGAATGCTTATACACATAAAATAATAAATAAATAAATAAATAAATAAATAAATAGTCATATGAGATCTATTGTTGTCAAATAATAAAATTTCCTCTTTCTATTTGGCAACTACCTAAGAGGAAACTCACACCATGACTATCAAAATGCCTGGAAAGCAGATCCTGAGTTCAGACACCATGGCCAAATGAACAAAGGAGAAACCCAATAATTAATGCTTTGGAATACCTCATTGAGAAATTCTAATGGACTTTTAAGTTGGACACAATTCACCCTGTTCTTACTTCTGGTTCCCTGACTAGAAAATGTACCTAACTACTCTTGCCTTCACTTCTCCTACACAGGCACCAGTCAAGGACTTTGTTGTCTCTATAGCTATACTTTTGGGTCTTTTAGATAGACCCACTGAGCAGGTAGTACCCCAGTTGCCACACCCTATGCCCCTTTTCAGCACAGAAGAAGTCAAAGTGGTTGGTGCCCCAATTCCCTCTTGGCAATTGGTGTGACCTCCTCAGAGGGTAATGTAATAAAAACAGGAGCTAAAAATTGGCCAGGCAGTTTAGGGTCAAGACCTCCAAAGCACCAGTTTCTTTCTCAGCTGAGAGATGAAGACATCCCGGATCTGCCAGTAAACTTATCCTTCTGGTTGCTCTGACTTGTGGCCCATACATCCTTAACTCACTTGTCAGATTTATTAACCAGCAGGTAAATTTTATCAAACTCATGGTGCTAAGGACTCAATACACCCCCACTTCCTAGCGGAGATCATTCCACCTCAGAAACACCTACTGAGGTCAGCTCTTATAAACTTCCTTCAAGGATTTGAAGATCTCACAGCAACGGGAGGGGGGGTGAAATAAAGAATTATAAAAACTCAGGGATAGTGTTTGCAGATGCCATTAAGTTCCATTTTCCCTGAGTCATTCTAGGAATGATTGCTTGCTTGCTTTGAGCACTTCCCCTTGATTGGTAATTTTAACTGTCCTGTTAAACTCTGATTGGCTGTTGTACTTATAAAAAGCCATGTTACCCACACCTCAAGGACCTACGCCTCTGTATTAGTCAGGGTTCTCTAAAGAAACAGAAGCAACAGGATGAATATATAACTATATACAATTTATTGATTTGCTCACGTGACGGAGCTCAACAGTAGCGCCGAACTGGAGAGGCCGGGAATCCAGGGAACTGCTCAGTCCGCAAGGCTGGATGTCTCAGGAGTCCCAGTCTAGTGCTGAAGGCCCGAATGGATTCCAGGAGATCTGCCAGTCTCGGTACACGCTGGGATCCGAAAGGTTGATCACAGCAGCAAGGCAAACTCACCAGATGAGAGAGAGGCAAGCCGCAGGAAGAAGGAAAAGGGACCAGCTCCCGCTGCCGTGGCCTTAAATACTGCCTGCCGGCAGAAGGTAACACCCACATTTGGGGTGGGCCATCCGGGTTGAGGTGGTCCAATCAGAAGACCCTTTTCTCTTATTTGTTCCTTAGTCCAGTCAAGTTGACACCCAGGATTAACCATGACAAGTCCACCCCTTGTCAACTTGACACCCAATAAATAGCCTCTGCTTAAATGTCAATTGCAAACGATGGCAGGGTCATAATTCCACCTAACATGTTATAAGTATCTCATGTGCAATAGCAAAACATTATATCTTAGAGTAGGTGGTAATGTCCTTGAGAAGAACTTAGTCCTTCAGTATCTAATAACCTAAATATGACAACACTTAACACATATCTCAGTTGCACATTCAAAGGGGAACACAAGTATCCACTTAATATACATACATATATACATATATATATATATCCCTGGATGTAGTTTGGTTGCAGAAGCATTACCGTGCAGGAAAGGCCAAATCATAACCCGACATAAGTATCTTTCCTGTACGGACAAAAACGCTGTCCCCATCCATGTGGAAGTGGTCCAATGTAGTCAACCTGCCACCAGGTTGCCGGCTGGTCACCCCGGGGAATAGCACCATATCGGGGGCTCATGTTGGTCTCTGCTGTTGGCAAAATCATAGCACTCAGCAGCAGCTGTAGCCCAGATAGCCTGTGTGAGTGGAAGTCCATGCTGCTCGAGCCCATGCATAACCTCAATCTACTGCCACCAGACCACTTTGTTCATGGGCCCATGAGCACAACAGGGATAGCTGAGGGAAAAAAGAGAAAAGAGACTGACTATCCACAGAACACGTCATCCGATTACTGTTATAAACTACTCTTGGGATCACCTTTTGATGAGCATTTACATGAGACACAAGTATCTTACACATCCTTTGACCATTCAGAAGCTTATCCACACTACTTCTTCCCCAAACTCTTTTCACCAATTTTTCCAGTCCTGCTCCTTCCAACGTCCTTGACCATCCAGCAAACCCATTGGTACAGCCATGAATCAGTATATAATCGAAACCTTGGACATTTCTCTTTCCAGGACAAAATGCACAACCAATGTGCACCGCTGAAGTTCTGCCCACTGTGAAACTTTCCTTCACCAGTGTCATTTAGTGTTGCTTCATTAAATTGGCTGTAATGCTGTCAGCTGTCCACCTCTGGGTGGTGCCTGCATAGCATGCAGAACCACTCAGTAAACCAGGCCCTAGTTTTCTCTTCCTCAGTCAACTGATCATAGGGCAAAACCCATGAAGCCATAGGTGCATGCTTAAGCACAGGAGGCATTGTAACAGGAGTGGGAACCATGGCATTTGGGCAACTTCTTCATTTAGCTTGCTTGTGCCCTCAGGGCCTGCCCCGGCCCTGTCACATATGTACCACTCCATTTGATAATGGACTGTTGCTTTGCATGTCCTACTTTATGGTATGGTGGATCAGATAACACCCAACTCATGATGAGCAGCTCAGGTCGCATGGTGACTTGGTGGCCATTGTCAAACGTTTCCAGTTTCCACTAATGCCCAATAGCAGGCTAAAAAAAAACTTGTGTCTTCTTTCTTAAGAGGAGAAGAGTTGTTTGCAGATAGGTGAAAAGAGCCTTATGCTCCAAAATCCACAGGTCTCAGTTGATTGTAGCAGCTTAAAGCTCTTTGGCTGCTGGAGAGAAGATTCTCTTCCAGAAGCACACTTGGAAACCATTTAAACTGTTGTTTCGAATCCAGCAGACTGGTTCATTTTTACACTATCACCGAGCTCATATTATTTTTCCCCTATCAGTTTTATCCAGACATGCTAGGGAGCAACAAGGCGAACATCATTATGTTTTTATTCCTGAGTTTTTTTCCGCAATTTTTCTCGAAACGTTATATATATAGCAGGGTCACAAATTCCTGCTTCTTCTCTCACAAGAGGGAGTTAGGGTGAAGCAAATGGATCTTCTTCATATTAGTTAAAATAGTCGTCATATCGCACCAAGGATTACATTGCCTCTTCATGTACCATGAGAGAGCTTCAGCTACTAAACTCTAGGCTTCCATTGGGTTGTGAGAGACTGGCTCCAAAGGCTACCAAGCCACTAAAGAAATGTCCATCCTTTCAAATTCTGTTTCTCTAGAACCGCTCTGGTACCAAAACCTATTGTCATGAAGTAGAGTCAGGGTTTCTTAAAGAAACAGAAGCAAACAGGATGAATATATACTAGTATACAATTTATTGATTTGCTCACTGACGGAGCTCAACAGTAGCGCCGAACTGGAGCNGAGAGGCCGGGAATCCAGGGAACTGCTCAGTCCGCAAGGCTGGATGTCTCAGTATTCCAGTCTAGTGCTGAAGGCCCGAATGGATTCAAGGAGATCTGCCAGTCTCAGTACACGCTGGGATTCGAAAGGTTGATCACAGCAGCAAGACAAACTCGCCGGATGAGAGAGGCAAGCCGCAGGGGGAAAAAGGGACCAGCTCCCGCTGCCATGGCCTTAAATACTGCCTGCCGGCAGAAGGTAACACCCACATTTGGGGTGGGCCATCTGGGTTGAGGTGGTCCAATCAGAAGACCCTTTTCTCTTATTTGTTCCTTAGTCCGGTCAAGTTGACACCCAGGATTAACCATCACAGCCTCCCAAGTGAATGGCACCCAGTGTCGTAATTAAATTAAACCCTACTTCTAACTCCATGTGGTATAGTGAGTAGTCTCTCTGTTATGACCTTACAACAAAAAGTACCCCAAGACTGAGAGTCCTTAAGTACAAGATAAGTGACAGCTCACACACAAGATTCCCAACACTCCATCTCCTCCTATTCCAGCCACAAAGCAATGCCATGGCTACACTGAAGTGTTTACAATGCAACTTCCCAACTGCCACACACCCACAGAGAGAGACAGAGAGAGAAATGTCTCTTCACGTTTCATGGCACACCTGTTTCTCTCACTCAATTCTCCCTCTTCGTCTGTCAGAAAACTCCCACTGATCTCTCTCAAGTGTCACCTCTTCTTTTTTTTAATTTTATTTATTTATTTATTTATTTATTTATTTTTATGTGTATGAGTATACTGTCTGCATGTAGGTTGGTGCGCCCGTGTCGTGCAATGCTGTGGAGGTCAGGAGAGGCCATCAGATTCCCCTGGAACTGGAGTCAAAGATGGCTCTCAGCCGCCATGTGGGTGCTGGGGATCAAACCCGGGTCCTCTGCAAGAGCGGTCAGCGCTCTTAACTGATAGGCCATCTCTCCAGCCCCAAGTGTCACCTCTTCTATGATGCTGTCTTCACTAGTCAAAATAGACTTTCTTGGTACCTTCTGTACTTTTCACATTTGTCTTACCCCAGAAGTGTTACCCGTGCCCCTTTTTCCCAATAAGCTATGAGCTTGTTCTTAAGGTCAGCAACCTCATTTTATTTATGCTTCTATTTATAAGGCCCAACCGTGCCTGGCAAATTATGGTGCTATTCATAATATTTGCCAACTGAGTAAGTAGACAGATGAATATATGCCACACCCTAAATGCTTCATGATACTTATCGCTTTCCAATGTGGTGTCACTTCCTTATTTTCTTTATTATGTTTTGTGGCTTGTTTACTAACATATTCTAATACCAAGAATAATGCCTGAAACAAATCAGGCACTCAGTATTTAAGATATATATATATATATAAAATTTAAAATGAGTTATCTGGAGCCCATACTGATCAAATAATTCAATATAAAACATGGCTTTTCCCATGTAAATTTTCAAAAAGAAAGAAATGATAAGATCCTTGAGAATGGGAGCAAGTTATACCACTTTTATAAACTTCAAAGGAATGATTGACTACCATTAAAATTCTATAAACAGGCTAGGTGTGATAATGCACACATTTAATCTTAGCTCTTTGGAGACAGAGGCAGGCAGATCTCCAGGCCAGCCAAGGCTAAAATAAGAGCCTGTCTCAAAGAAGGAAGAAAGGAAAGGAAAGGAAAGGAAAGGAAAGGAAAGGAAAGGAAAGGAAAGGAAAAAGGAAAGGAAAAAGGAAAGGAAAGGAGAGAAAATAAGAGAAAAGACAAGAAAAAGAAAAAAATGCTAGATAAATACAGGTAAAATTTACAGCTTTTACATTTTTAATAAAGTAATTAGTTTTTTTTTAATGTATAAAAGTTCCTACCCATCCTTGGTTTGATCAGCTACTCCCGCCAAGAGCTGCACAATCTTTGGATTGCTGTTTGGGTCATTATACAGGCCAAGATAGCGCTGGACAAAGTCTTCTGGGGTCATGTAATGCTCTCCATCAACCTCCGTACTGGCATACTAGAAGACAAATAAATAAACACACTGAAAAAGTAGGACAACTACGCATCATCTTGTAGCTAACAAGTGTTGAGGGGGAAAGAGAGCTAAAGGTCAGTATTAAAGTCAAAATAAGGATAATGAATGTAGAAATTTTCTCTGGATAGTGAAAGATCAAACACCCAGATAACCAACTGAAGAGCACCATGAAGTACTGTAACATTTCAATACTGATGACCCCTGAAAATCTGCTAAGTGAAATGAGGCAGACACAGGAGGCCCACAGTGTAGCATTCCATCTACATGACGTCCCCACGACAGTGCATGATATGAGAACCCAGAGCTGTGCTTGCCAGGAGTTGGGGAGTGGGAGATACAAGCTAACTGCTCAATGAGTATGGGGGTTTCTCCTTGAGAATGATGAAAGCATTCTGGAATTATGTAGACACACATACACACACAGAGACACACACACACACACACACACACACACACACACACAGCTATATACTTTAAAATCACCATAATGGGAAATTTTATATTATGTGACCATTTAGTCTAAATTCAAAATACATGCAGGTGGGTGAGATGGCTCAGTGGATAAAGGTACTAACAGCCTGAGTTCAGTCCTCAGGACTCACATGATAAAAGAAGAAAAACAATTTCCACCAGTTGTCTTCTGATTTCCACAAGCATGTGGACACACACACACACACACACACACACACACACACACATGCACTCACACTAAATGTCAAATTGGATGGCCTGGGGATATAGTCCAGTAATAAAGAGCTT
This sequence comes from Rhizomys pruinosus, assembly GCA_009823505.1. NCBI lineage: Eukaryota > Metazoa > Chordata > Mammalia > Rodentia > Spalacidae > Rhizomys > Rhizomys pruinosus. Next base: position 49,988 of record VZQC01002357.1, on the reverse strand, counting down.
GCCTAGCATAAGTTCAATTCCCAGTGCTGCAAAAATACAATACATAAATAAACAATAAAATAAAATATTGATAAGAGACATGAAGAAACACTAAAGAAAGTGAAAAAGGAGCCAGGCCCCAAATATGAGCACAGATGCCTCCTGTTCCAGACACCTCCTTTCTCTAAGAGTCTGTGAGGGTTGGGATGAGGTTGGGGGACCACTCACAGGCTGTCAGTCTTAAAAATGAAATTAGTGTACTATTAAAAGAAAAAAAAGACCTTTCATTTGTTCCAAGTCCCAGTAGCTAGGAAAAGAAAGTACTCTACCTTTTACATCAACTTTTTCAAACAGGCTTATCAAAAAAAACCCTCATTATTTCAAGGGTTCAGTGCACTGTGGATGACCAAGATCAACAAGAGCCCTTCTCTTTGGGTCACAGCAGATCTAGTTACTTCGGTCAATCGACAGAGAAGCAGGATGAAGAAATTTCCCAAACTGAAGAATAGAAGCGTTCACTAAATGTCAAACACCAAAACCATTAAAACAAAAATCCACACAAAAGCCCAGCCCTCCTCATAAAACTGCAGAACATCAGAATAAAAAGAAAAGCCCTACATGTTTCCTGAAAGAAAAACCAGGTCATGGCCAGGTGCGGTAGCACACGCCTTTAATCCTAGCACTTGGGAGGCAGAGGCAGGCAAATCTTTGTGAGTTCAAGGCCAGCCTGGTCTATAGAGTGAGTTCCAGGACAGCTGAGGCTTACAGGAGACCCTGTCTCAAAAAGACCAAAAAAAAAAAAGAAAAACCAGGTCAGAACAAAGAACTAGGAAGCTGTGGTTCAACAACACCAGATGATTGAAGACAGTGGATGACTATATTCCCAGAGAATTTATTTCCAACTGAGAATTCTAAACGAAGCCAAATTTCTAATCAAACGTAAGGTTAGGTACTCAATGCTCTCAATATTTTTTCCTGCCTTCATGTATCCTTTCTTGGGAAGCTATAGGAGAATTCCTTACATTACATTTATTTATTTGGTGGGGGGGAGCAGACAAGACAAGGCCTGTGTGTGCAGGTCAGAGGACAACTCTCAAGAGTCAGTTCTTTCCTTCCAACATGTGGGTCTGGAGGACAGAAGTCGGGTTGTCAGGCTTGGCAGTCAGAGGTTTTTACCTGATGAGTCATTTCTTTGGCCCCAGGAAAATTTTTTTGAAAGAGAGAGTGAACTAATCAAAGAGAAATGATATAGGATCCAGGAATCAAATAGGTGATCCACTGAGGGGAGTGAGCAAAAGACCCCAGGGCCACAGGGCTGCTTCCTAAATGAGGCCTTCAGGAAGCGGCAAAGCACAGGCACTGAGCAATGAGGAAACAGACACTGGGAAGAATGCAGGTCTCCCTAACACGACTTCCTCACTAAGAGGCACCTTTCATCTATTTAATATTCCACACCAGCCTATGTCCGTACTCCAATCCCTTACAATGTTCTGTTCCCCTCTTTCACATTCATCCCCTTCCAGCATTAGGTTTTAGCATCTCCCACCTAGAACATAAAGGAGAGGATCTTTATGTAGTTCACCCAATGCACATAGCAGGCACTTGAGAAATGCTCTTTAAATTAATGATTCAGTACTAGGTATGCAACTAAGTAAATGAAGAGTTTGATCATTTTTAACTGTGAAAACATATTTTGTTGGACAAAATAGGAAATATCAAAATAAATGACTTGAGCTGGGGGTGGTAATTCATACCTGCAATTCTAGCATTCAATGGACCTAGCAGGATGAGAGTGAGTTTGAGATCAGCCTGAGCTAGCTGGGGGTGGTGACTTACACCTATAATTCCAGCACTTAGGAGGCTGAGGAAGGAGGATCACAGTGAGTTTGAGGCCAGCCTGAGCTACACAGTATTTTCCAGGACAGCCTTGGCTACGATATGAGACAAGAAGGAAGGAAGGAAGGAAGGAAGGAAGGAAGGGAGGGAGGGAGGGAGGGAGGGAGGGAGGGAGGGAGGGAGGGAGGGAGGAGGAGGGGAAACAGGGCTGATGAGATATCTCAGCAGGTAAAGACACTTGTCACCAAGCCTGAAAACCTTAGTTCAATCCTTGGGACCCACTTGGTAGAAAGGAAAGAAATGACTCACTAAAGTTTTCTTGTGACCTCCACATACACACCTGTGGTATGTATGTGTACATGAAGTACACACCACACACACACACACCACACACACAAATACTATATATCTATATATCTTATATCTATAATATATATTTTTTTTTTTTTTTAAATCCAAGCATGGCGAGGCGTGGTGGCACACCAAAAAGAAGCAGCCTGGTCTCAAAAATAAAAATAAATAAATGAATAAAATGGCACAAGGTATTAACAATAATAGTAAATTAATTCTATCAGCTCACCATAAGTGGTCTAACAGATGCTGTGATCTACTTCTTCCCTCACTCTTTCTCCAGTTTTTGACAGAATGGGACATGTGTTTTGTGTTTGAGATGTATGCCAGGCTTAAACTCACTATGTAGAGAATGAACTTGGATTTCTGATCCTGTGTTCACCTCCAGCTCCCTAACATCACCACCTCCCTGCCTCCACTGCCACCACCTCCAGCACTGGGATTATATTCGTTGAGTACCACCCAGGGCTGGGGATCGAGTCTAGGCTTGACGCGTGCTGGGCAAGTACTGTACCAACCATGTCACATCCCCATCCCTGAACAGGTTTTAAGATCACAAAATCAGCAGAGCTAAGGACGGATAGGCATGGGGAAAGGCACAGTGAGATTATATGGAGATTATTGTAATTGGAAAGGTGGGTCAATGTAAAGAAATCTAAAAGCAGAATGGAAGAAGGCTAAGTGGAATATGAGTGTCAAGAACTAAGCAACGGTATGAGAAGTGTGCTATGAAACCCAAAGGAGGGCCAGGTCTAAGGACAGGTGGGGTGGAGCACGGGAGGGAGGAGACCAGAATGTCCGATTTCAACTGCAAATGGAGAGAAAGGGTATTGCAACCTGGGGAAACCTGATGTGAATAACTGTAGAAATGAGAAAGAAAAAAAAAACCTGTTTGTTTTTCCTTCTGTGAGGGGTTGAAGAGAAATGATAATAGAGAGACTAGGGGCCTGGGGATGAAGTTCAGTGGTACATCACTTGCACAGATGAAAGAGGCCCTGCATTTGATCCTTAACACCACAAAATTAAAAAAAAAAAAAAAAGGAATAGAGTAGAAATTTAGTATCCTCCTATTTTGGGTATGTAATTCTCTGTGGTTTTTTTCTTTTGCTGTTTAAGAAAGACAAAAAAGGAAAACACACACACACACACACACACAAAGGAATGCAGCTTGGGAAAGGGCTCGGAGGGCACGAGTGCTCGCTGGGCAAGCATGAAGACCTGAGTTCAAGTTCCCAGCACCCACGCAGAAAGCCAAGAGCAGCTGTGCCAGCTCTGGTAACCACAGCACTTCAGGCGACAGAGACAGGAGGATTGCTGGTACTTGTTGGTGGCTAATTACAGATTCAATGCACACCAGTATGTGTAGCATGTGGGCACCCCCCATGCCCATCCCACCCTTGCACACCTGTAGGCACTACATGCATGCACATACATACACACACACATACATACACACAACCAATAGGAGAGGGAGAGAAAGGGGAGAAGAAAGAGAGAGAGAGAGAGAGAGAGAGAGAGAGAGAGAGAGAGAGAGACTGGGGGGAGAGTTGCATATACTAATGGGGAAATCTTTTAGTTGTTATTTTTGCTTTCTTGAGGCAGGGTCTCATGTAGCCCAGGCTGGCCTCAAGCTCAGAATGTAGTAGTACAGGTTGGCTTTGAATTGATCCTCTTGCTTCACCTCCCAAGTTCTGGGAATACAGGCAGGCAGCACCACAGCAAGCTCCTTGACAGGCTGTCTAAACACAGTTCCATTTGTTTCATACACAGCTTTCTATAAACAGGCCCAAAGGTGAGTTCAATGCAATATTTTCGGTGTGCTTGCCTGTTGATCACAACCTGTTATGTAAGGTCAGGTATAGAGTTTTCCACTTACATCATCAAATCAATGCTCAGAAACTTTTGGATTCTGGAGCATTTCAGACTTCAAATTTTTCTGAAACAGGAATGTTCAAACTACTCACAAAGATATGAAGTAGAAGGAAAGGCTGAAAAGGTAGTTTGAGACCAGATCATAGGAGTATGTGATCGCTAGACAGAATAATAAACTTTGTTCCAAGACGCTAAAGTTTTTTTAATTTTATTTATTTATTTTATGTGTATGAGTGTACTGTCTACATGTAGGTTGGTGCACCCATGACGTGCAATGCCCCGGAGTTCAGAAGAGGGTGTCGGATTCCCCTGGAACTGGAGTTAAAGATGGTTCTCAGCTGCCATGTGGGTGCTGGGGATCGAACCCAGGTCCTCTGCAAGAGCAGTCAGTGCTCTTAACCACTGAGCCATCTATCCATCCCCGACACTTAAGATGTTAGGGAAGAGAGCAACTGGCCCTGTGCTATCCCTGTGTCTACTTTCCTTTCTGTTGCTGTGAAAAACCGCATGAGCAAACACAAGGTGAGGAGGAAAGGTTTATTTCATCTTACCCCTCCAGGTCCCAGTCCATCCCCAGGGAAGTCCGGGCAGGAACTCAAGGCAAGAGCTCAAAGTAGAAACCATAGAGGAATGCTGCTTACTGGCTTCTTTCTGACTGCTTACTGGCTGATTCTTTGGCTTGTCCTCAGCTAGTTTTCTAATATAGCTCAGAACCACCTGCCTAGGGGGTAGTACTTCTCACAGTGGGCTGATCTTCCCACATCAGTCATCAATGAAGACAATCTCTCACAGACATGGCCACAGACCAATCTGATAGGGGGAATTCTTCAGTTGAGATTTCCTGGATGACTTCAGATAGTGTCATGTTGACAATATAAACTAACTTTCACACCTTGGTAGCAGTATGAAAGGTGGGTGAAGACAGAGGAAGTGACCATGTAGTGGCCATCAGAAAGATCCACTGAAAAACACAGAGGTGGGAATCAAAGCAGGAGTGAGAAGGAAGAAACGCCGAGCGCTTCCGGGACTGCCGGTGTTTCCTTCTCTCTTCATAACTGCATGTATGTTGTTACAAGAGAGCAGAGAACATGAAAACATTTCAGAATTGTTATTATTAACAAAAGTTGGCAATTACTTGCCCAGTCCTTCAGGCTGTATTCTCCAGGACTTGAATCTGGTGGCTAGAACAAGCACATGACCTACACGGAACACAGGGTAGTGGTAGGCTGCACCTACAGAATCAGCAGGAGCTCCCTGACTTGAGAACCCTCGGGAAACAAAGCAGCCTTAGCACAAGCCACCCAGGACACAGGAGCCAGCAAGGAAAACAAATGCTTTTATTGACAGGAACTGAAACAGGCCTTGCCAGTACCCAGGGTTATAAATGATGCTGGAGAACCACTCACCCTGAGGTGTTCGCCAGTGTTCTCCCCCACTCTCCCAGTCTATTTTAACTTGATTTTATCTGGAAGATAGAGTGTATACCTGAGGGGAAAAGAAACCCTAAGTGTTCTCATCCACAAGGAGTCAGTACTTGACTTCTACAGAAGACAGTTAACTAATTAACCCATTAAATGAGAGACAATTACTTGGCAATGTCAGAAACCCTGTTGTCTAAAAGATAGAAGCAAAGAGGGAGTTCAGAACTAAAACTAGAATCTACCTATAGTAAAATATTTCAGCTGCTATGGTAACAAAGAAAAGATGGTGCTATGAGGGCCACAAGGGTAGCTCATCAGGGCAGAACACATGCCTAGCATGACCAAGGCCCCAGTTCATTCCCTGCACCACAAAAACACACGCATTTATATAAATACATATAAGCACACAGATATATCTTTTTATCTATCTATTTATTTGTGTGTGTGTGTGTGCGTGTGTGTGTGTATGTGTGTACATACCAAGGTATGCATATAGAGGCCAGAAGACACAAACAAGTTTCCTGAGTCAATTCTTTCCTTTAATCATGTGGATTTAAGAGATCAAACCCAGGTTGTCAGGCCTGGCAGTAGGCCTCTTTAACCACAGAGTGATTTCCCAAGGCCCAAAGATACACAAATCTTTACAGAGGTTAGATTGTACTTTTAAGCTCCTGGGTTCAGGATCAATATTGGGTTTTTGTTAGTTAGTTAGTTAGTTAGTTAGTTAGTTAGTTAGTTAGTTAGTTAGTTCGTTCCTTCGTTCCTTCGTTCGTAGTTTTTTGAAACAGGTTCTCATGTAGCCTAGGCTGGCCTCAAACTTGCTCCATAGCCAAGGCTAGCCCTGAATTCCTCCTCTTCCTCCTCCTGAGTGCTGGGGTTACACACATGGACCGCACATCTGGTTCTGTGTGGTGCTAGGGGTCGAGTAAAGGGCTTCATGAACACTAGGGAAGAACTCTACCAACCAAACTACTTTCCCAAGGCTCAAGCACCAAAATGAAAGAAAGAAAAAAGGTGATATATTTAAGCCCAAAGCACTTTTAAAATAGTTGTTAAGTAACTAGAGAGATGGTTCAGTGGTTAAGAGCACTAAGCTACCCTTGCAAAGGACCCAAGTTTGATTCCTAGAACCCACATGGCAACTAACAACCATCTATAACTGCAGTTTCAGGGGAATCCAATGCCCTCTTCTGACCTCCATGGGCATGGACCAACATGGGTGTACTTATATACATGTAGGTAATATACTCATACACACAAAGTAAAAATAAATTACTTTTATTTATTTTTTTTTTTTGTCTTTTTGAGCCAGGGTCTCCCTGTGTCCCCAGCTGTCCTGGAACTTACTATGTAGACCAGGCTGGCCTTGTACTCACAGAGATCTGCCTGCCTCTGCTTCCCGAGTGCTGGGATTAAAGGTGTGTGCCGCCATGCCTGGCTTTAATATTTCTTTTTTGAGGTGGGGGGGGGGGTGGCCTGGGACCAATGATCACCAGCTGCCTGAGTACCAAAAAATTATGCTTCTGAAATCTCTTGATGTCGATTCCACACGCAGAGCAATCGAGTTGCCCTGCATGTGCCACTCATGACAGAAGCCCTTTTTTAATGTTTCTTTTAATTAACTGGGTAACAGTGCACTTTGGTTTTAGTTCAGGGCTTTTTTTCTTTTGGCTTTTTGGAAATAGGATCTCATGTAGCACAATCTGGCCTTGGACTTGCAAAAAAAAATGACCTTGATCTTGAGTATCTCCTGCCTCCACATTCCAAGTACTGATATTACAAGCATGTACCACCATACCCAGCTGGTAATAATGTTTGTTATTGTTACTGGGTTGGGTTTTTTTGAGACAGGGTCTCACTATATAACCCTGGCTAGGCTGGAACTCACTCTATATAGACCAGGCTGGCCTCAAATTCTGCTTGCCTATGCTTCCAGAGTGTTAGGATTAAAGGTATATGCCACCATGCCTGCCTTGGTAGTAATGTTTTTAAGCAGATTTTTTTAAGAAAGATAACCACGGCCATGGAGGGGTTCACTTTTAGTCCTAGCACTAGGGAGGTTGAGGCCAGCCTGGGCTATGTATCAAGCAAGACCCTGTCTCAAAAACAAACAAACAAAAAAAACCCAGAAAACAAAAATAGAGTAACCTAAGGCTATAAGTAAAAAATATTAGGGTCTTATTGAGACTACTTCTTTATGGTAATTAAAATGACTTGAGTGTTTACATTAAAATGATAAATAGTAGCCAGGTGGGGTGGCACATATGTAATCTCAGCACTCGGGAGGCAGAGACAGGTGGATCTCTGTGAGTTCAAGGCCAGCCTGGTCTAAATAGTGAATTCCAGGCCAGCTGGAGCTATAGGAACACCCCGTCTCAAAAAAACCAACAAACAAAAAAAGTTTTAGGGGCTGGAGAGACGGCTCAGTGGTTAAGAGCAGTGGGTGCTTTTTCAGAGGACCCAGGTTCAATTCTCAGCACCCACATTGGGGCTAACAACCATCCATAATTCCAGTTCCAGGGGAATTCAGCGCTGCCTTCTAACCTCTACAGGCATTGCATGACACAGGTGCACATACATACAGGCAATATACCCATATCCACAAACTAAAAACTAATAAATAGCTGGGTGTGGTGGCACACTCCTTTAATCCTAGCACTCAGGAGGCAGAGGCAGGCAGATCTCTGTGAGTTCAAAGCCACCCTGGTCTACATAGCAAGTTTCAGGCCAGCTGGGGCTACAGGGAGACCCTGTCTCAAAAACACACAAAAAAACTAATAAAATTATTTTGTAATAAAATAAAGTTTTGGGTCTCCCAGAATAATGCTAAAGATTTAATATGCTAAATAATTTAATATTTTTATATATTTTCCATTTTGATCCTATCATTTCAAAAGGAAAACTAAAGTGACTTTAAATGAATTTACCAAATACTATACCTTACTCCAAATATTTCTAGAGTTAATCATCTGCCATTTCAAAGATGTGTCTTAAGCAGCTGTAAATCCCTCTTGGGCAAGAAGTCAAGGGCACATGAAAGACATCGACAAAAAGTAGCTGACAGACGGTGACAAAAATAGGTGATCTGTTTTCTAGATTAAACTCTTTCCAACCCCAATTCAAGTATTGGGAATGCAAAAGTGCCCATAGCTTCTAACATTTCCAGAAACATTTAAATTTACACTAAGTATATAATTCATATGTGCTTTAAAAAGCCCTGGCAGTCTGAAGCTTGAAAAACAAAATAGGTCCTATTTAATCAAAATCATATATGAAAAAAACGGCAGGGGGCTGGAGAGATGGCTCAGCAGTTAAGAGGACTGGCTACTCTTGCAGAATACCTGGGTTCAGTTCCCAGCACATGGTACCTAACAACTGTCCATAACTCCAGTTCCAAGGGATCTGACAACTTCTTGATGTGGTATACCTACATAACATGCAGGCAAAATACTCATACATATAAAATAAAGATAAAATTTATTTTAAATGGGAGGGTTTCATATACAGATACATGTTCTAATTACGCTGAGCTATCTGCAGCCCCAGATGAGATCAGGCCATCCAGAAATACTTTGCCTATGGTATAAAGCCAATAGGCTTCACCTGACTGGTGTAAACTGGATAGTAGTAACTCCTTTACATTTTACTAGCATTAACCTTAAGTGACCTTTAGAATGCATGACTCCTTCCTGCCAGGCATGGTGGCCCACACCTTTAATCCTAGCACCTGGGAGGCAGAGGCAGGTGGATCTTTATGAGTTCAAGGCCAGCCTGGTCTACAGAGCAAGTTCCAGGGCAGCTGGGGCTACATACAGGGAGATCCTGTCTCGAAAAGACAAAAAAAAAAAAAAGAATGCATGACACCTTCCTTACAAGTTAACTGCATTGGGTACACCTTGCAAAGAGTTCACACAACTTTCCACTAAAGGAGGCAGGACATGGTGGCGCACCTTAATCCCAGCACTTGGGAGGCAGAGGCAGGTGGATCTCTGTGAGTTCAAGGCCAGCCCAGTCTACATGGTGGGTTCCAGGACAGCTGGGGCTACAGGGAAACCCTGTCTCAAAAACACCAAAATAAATAAATAAATAAATTAATTAATTAATTAATTAAAGCCAGACATGATGGTGTACACTTTTTGGGGGGTGGGGGACTTTTTCGAGACAGGGTTTCCCTGTAGCCCCAGCTGACCTAGAACTCACTCTGTAGACCAGGCTGGCCTTGAACTCACAAAGATCCGCCAGCCTCTGCCTCCCAAGTGCTAGGACAGAAGGCGTGTGCCACCGTGCCTGGCAGTGCACACTTTTAAATCCCAGCACTTGGGAGGCAGAGCCAGGTGGACCTCAGTTAGATTGAGGCTAGTCTGGTCTACATAGTGAGCTCCTGGGGGGCTGGAACTAGGAAGACTGTCAAAAACAAGCAAAAATTCAATTTAAACAGCCTAAAAATTATACAAACAGAATTTGTTTAAGTGGTATAAGTTTTAAAATGGATTCTGGGCTGGAAAAATGGTTCAGTGGCTAAGAGCACTGTCTGTTCTTGCAGAGGACCCAGGTTTGGTTCCCAGCACCCACAGGGCAGCAAATAATTGTCTGTAACTCCAGTTCCAGGGCATCTAACACCCTCTTCTGTCCTCCTTGGGCACTGCAGGACAGGCATGCACTTATAGGTATAACACTCATGCATATAAAATGAAAATAAATTAATGGATTATTTGATGTTTTGATACATTAAAAAAAATTTAGTGCTGAGCATAGCTCTTCCCCATAATCCCAACACTCAGGGAGGCTGAGGGGGCAGACTCTCATGAGTTTGAGGGCAACTCTTGTTAAATAGTGAGTTCCAGGTTAAGAGTAAGACCCTGGCTAAATAAATAAATCCTAAAGACTAAAAGTAAAAATTGTAGTGTGTGTGTGTGTGTGTGTGTGTGTGTGTGTGTGTGTGTGTGTGTTATGTAGCCTAGGCTGGCCTGGAACTCGATATGTAGCCAAAGATGACCTTTAACTTCTGATCATCCTGCCTCTCTCTATCCCCCAAGTGCTTGGATTCCTGGCTTGGGCCACTGTGCTTACGTTGGTTTATGATGCTGAGGATAGCATCAGGGCTTCTGCATGCCAGCGCTCCACAGGTGAGTTACATCCCTCCCCACGGTTCCACTCTTAACAAGAAATTATACAATGTAACAGGATCAATTTTTTTTAAATATGCTTAATAAAACTACTTTTTTTTTTTTTTTGGCTTTTTGAGACAGGGTCTCCTTTTAGTCCCAGCTGGCCTGGAGCTCACTGTGTAGACCAGGTTGGCCTTGAACTCACAGAGATCCACCTGCCTCTGCCTCCCAAGTGCTAGGATTAAAGGCATGCGCCACCATGCCCAGCTGGAAAACTACTTTTTAAATCAAAAAGCTGCAGAAATATAATCTTTTTACATTATGGTACATTCATTTTAAGCTTGTGCCAGGGGCTGGAGATATTGCTCAGTGGTTAAGAGCACAGACTGCTCTGGCAGAGAGCCCAGATTGGTTCCCAGCACCACAGGATGGCTAACAACGGTCTAGTGCCAGGGGATCCAAGGCCCTCTTCTGGCCTCTGCCAGCATTGCACAATATAGGTACATGCACACACATTGAGGCAAATCACTCATAAAAAATTTTAATCTTTTAAAGATGAATAAAGAAACCTGTGCTGGGCACAATGACTTCAGAAAGGGATGACTGAACAAACAGCTCTTATTGTAGATCAGTAAGACACACCACGTGTCAGGCAGCTCGGGAAAGGATAGCATGATGCACAGTAAAACCAGAATCAGAAACTGGGGTTCTAAGACTGTGCCAGTAACTCATTGGGAAGTTTTGGGCAAAACACACAGCTCAGTTGGGCAAGGTAGCATCTGTAGTTTGAGTTCTATGGGAAGCTGAGTCAGAAGAAGTGACCTGAGACCAGCCTGGCAACCTAGGTAGATCCCATAGGTAGATTTAATTAAACAAATAGAATATCACACAGCTTCTCTCAGTTTCCTTTCTCACAAGGCATTACAAAACAGTTGACGTGTTGCTAGGAACAGAGGTCTTAGATAGTAGAGCATTCAGACATGAGAAAGCACACCTATTGCAATAGTCACTATGAAATGCGTAGAATCAGAAAAGAGGAGGATCCTAGTTCCCCTCCTTACTTATTGAATTTCCCTGCTTTTGCCCAAACATGAAGGAGTTATTGTTCTTACTCTTCATCTCTCCCCTGACAAGGTTGCCTAGGAGTTGGCTGACCAGGAGGTTAGTCATGACTGGTCTAAGCGGCTATCTCTGCATATCCAACATGTGACTGTAATAAGAGTCTAAACAAACTGTTCCTCCATGACTGTTCCAGTTGAGATAAACTAACTTCTTCAGATTTTAACATCTGAAGTTCCAGTGACAACGTTTGGTAACTGTAGATATCACTCAGAGCATTTCCCAATTAGAAAAATGAATTATGTGAACAATGACAGAGAACGTTATGTACCGAAGCGAGAAGGGAACACATGAAGCTAATCTGCCTGCTATCCACTGTTGGTGCTCCTGCTTCCCACGGAAGCCAAATTTAGTCAGGAATGCATGCCCTTTCACTGCACATGCACTCTGCACGAGGAACACAGACCATGGCAGATCTGACATGCAAACGTTCCTACACAGGCAAAGTGGGGTTCACCTTATTTTGGTACATTGAGTTAATCATGATGAAAGCATATTCTACCATAAATTTTTTTTGGTCTTTTCCAGACAGGGTCTCCCAGTAGCCCCAGCTGTCCTGGAACTCACTCTGTAGATCAGGCTGGCCTTGAATTCACAAAGATCCGCCTGCCTCTGCCTCCCAAGTGCTAGGATTAAAGGCGTGCGTCACCATGCCTGGTTCTACCATAAATATTTTAAGGAGAAAGAAATACATTTTTTAATTTTTTGTATGTATATGAATGTACTGTCTGCATGTAGGTTTTGTGCACCCATGTCGTGCCATGTGGGTGCTGGGGATGGAACCCGGGTCCTCTGCAAGAGCAGTCGGTGCTCTTAACTGCTAGGCCATCTTTCCAGCCCCAAGAAATACATTTTGAACACATAAAGTAAACCAGGTGTGGCAGCTGATGCCTGGAAAACCAACACTTGGAAGGCTGAGTAAGACAGGAGAACTGTTATTTTGAGGCCAGCCGGGACAATATAGCAAGTGCTGGGCAAGCCAGACATAGCAAACCCTTGTCTTAAAATAAAAAGTAACACATAAAAAGCTCAAATTGACTTTTTAACTTTAAGAACTTTATTAAGCCATAGTAATGTTTAAAAACAAATTTTAGCCAGGCGTGGTGATGTGCACCTTTAATCCTAGCACTTGGGAAGCAGAGGCAGGTGGATCTCTGTGAGTTCAAGGCCAGCCCAGTCTACATAGTGGGTTCTAGGACAGCTGGGGCTACAGTGAGACCCTTTCTCAAAAAGATCAAAAAATAATAAATAATAAGATAAAAACAAATTTTAATGAGTAATGTATTTCCAATATTACTAAATTTATATGCATTTAAAAAGTAGATACATATGTCACACTTTTTTAGGCTTTTAATACTTATTAGATTTATGTATTTATTGTATATGTCATGGGCCTGAGCACACACATATGCATACCATGGCATACATGTGGATGCCAGAGAACAACTTATAGGAAGTAGTAGACTCTCTCCTTCTCCCATGTAGGACCCAGGGATTAAAATCAGGCTGTCAGACTTTTACCTTTACCTGCTGGGCCATCGGGGCAGCCCTAATTTTAGGTTTTGTTTGTTTGTTACAGGGTCTTAGTATATTGCCCTGGCTAACCTGGAACTTGCTTTGTAGACCAGGCTGAACTCACAGAGATCTGCCTGCCTTTGCATCTAGAGTGTTAGAATTAAAGGCGTACACCACCACACTTTTTGTTATTTATTTATTTATTTATTTATTTATTTTTGTCTTTTTGAGACATGGTCTCCCTGTAGCCCCAGCTGTCCTAGAATTCACTCTGTAGACCAGGCTGGCCTTGAACTCACAAAGATCCACCTGCCTCTGCCTCCCGAGTGCTAGGATTAAAGGTGTGCGCCACCACGCCCGGCTTATTTATTATTCTTATGTGTATGAATGTACTGTCTGCATGTAGGTTGGTGCACCTGTATCGAGCAATGCTGCGAGGTCAGAAGAGGGTGTCAGATTCCCCTGGAACTGGAGTTAAAGATGGTTCTTACCCGCCTTGTGGGTGCTGGGAATCGAACCTGGGTCCTCTGCAAGAGTAGTCAGTGCTCTTAACCACTGAGCCATCTCTCCAGCCCTGTCCACCACACTTTTTGAGACAAGGACTTAGTATATAATTCAGGCTTCCCTCAAACTTGTGGCAATCCTCCTGCCTCAGCCTCCCAAGTGCTATAATTTCAAATGTGTGCTACCACGCCAGGTTTATGAGGTACTAGGGATTAAACTCAGGGCTTTATTCATACTTGGCAAGCACTCTGCCAACCAAGTTACATTCTTAGCCCCACACATCTAAGGTTAATTAGCACTGTCAGATGTAGACTTCATATGCACTAGAAACAAAATCTACTTGATTTATGCAAAGACAATTCTTTGAAACCCTGCTTATTGTAACTAGAATGCTTCTTTTTTTATATAATTTTTTAAAAATAATTTTATTTATTTCTGTATGTGTATGAATGTACTGCCTGCATGCAAGTTTGTGCACCCGTGCCGTGCAATGCCGCGGAGGTCAGAAGAGGGTGTCAGATTCCCCTGGAACTGGAGTTCTCCTGGAATTGGAGTTTCAGATGGTTCTCAGCCGCCATGTGGTTGCTGGGGATCGAACCTGGGTCCTCTGTAAGAGCGGTCGGCGCTCTTAACCGCTAGGCCATCTCTCCAGCCCCAACTAGAATGCTTCTATAAAGGCTAGTTCTTATTTTTTTCTTTTCAATTCAAAAAAAGTAATAAAAATAAAAAAAAAATATTCAAAAATTAGGCCAGCAAGACAGCTCAGTTGGTCAAAATCCTTACTCTCTGACAATGCAAGCCTGACAACCTGAGTTCCGTCCCCAGAGCCCATGTGGAGGAGGAAGGAGAGAACTGACTTCACGATGTTGTCCTCTGACCTCTACACAAACATGATGGCACACAGGCACTCCCCCACAATAATAATAAATAAAATTTTAAATGTATTTGTATTTTCAGGATCCACTCCAGCAAGGACAATGTAATTCCTAACAGAGTGTGGAGGAACAAGAGTCTTGCAAAGCCCTGGAAGGAACAGAAGCTAAAGTTACCAAAACAATTTGCTCTTCAAAATGATCAGAAACATTGGAAATAAGATAATGACCTCAGAGAATCCAATAACGGGAACTAGGGTGCTTCCCAGGGGAGAGTAAGTCAAAAAATTAATTTGTATTGTTCTTTAAATAAATACTGCAATCTCTCATTCTAAGTAACCATGGGAACATAGGCACATATATATTCATAAGCCTGGGAAAACTGTGTCTCTTTGATAAGCAAGGTACAGCTCCTAGTGGATGGAATACCTTAATGTTAGGGCTTGATTTAATGCCAACATTTTTGCCATTGAAGAAGGCCTTTTTATCCTAAAGAGGGAGGAGGAAATGTCAGAAGGATCAGAGCAACAGACCAACCAAATACAGTGTAGGAATCTGGTCTGGACTTCATTTTTTTTTTTAAGATTTATTTTACTTTATTTAGAAATCTGCTTTCTTTGTATTATATTTTTAAATTATGTGTATGAATGGGGGTGGGGTGGTATGTGCTTGAATGCAGGTGCCTGTGGAAGCCAGATGCATCAGATCTCCCAGGTGCTGAAGTTACAAGGCAGTTGCAAACCAACCTACATGGCTGCCGGGAATTAAACTCGGGTCCTCTGAAAGAGCCATCCTGCTCTTAACCACTGAGCCATAGTTCCAGTCCAGATTCATTTTATTTTTATTTATGTATCTGAATATGTGTATGTTATGTGAATGCAAATGCCCATGGAGGCTAGAAGACAGAGTTGGATCATCTGGAGCTGGAGTTACATGCAGTTGTGAGCTGCCCAGTTGTGTGCTGGGAACTGAACCAGAGTCCTCTGCAAGAGCAGTACTTGCCCTTGAAGGTTAAGCCATCTCTCCTTCCCCATAAAAAGATTTTATTTTTTTAAAGCCTAAGGAAAGTAACATGGTGATTCTGCATATGCTAGCACAGCCTATGATTGAACTATTGTTGCTTTTCAGCTAAGCAACTGAAAGTTCATAAGAAACTCTGCTGATCCACAGTCTCTTGAGTCTCCTAGCCTTAGACTGTGATTGTACCTCTTCTCAAAATCTTACAGAGAAATAACCTCTCAGGCTAGTATTTCTTCATATGAGGAACTGTGAAGATAATCAGGTACATGTCTTAAGAATGTGACTAGCCAGGCGTGGTGGCGCACACCCGTAATCCCAGCACTCGGGAGGCACAGGCAGGGGGATCTCTGTGAGTACAGGCCAGCCTGGTCTACATAGCGAGTTCCAGGACAGCTGGGGCTACAGGATGACCCTGTCTCAAAAAGGACACTCCCCCCCAAAAAATGTGACTAACAGCCTGGCATGGGTATAGTAGCACACACCTTTAATCCTACCACTCAGTAGGCAGAGGCAGGTGGATCTCTGTGAGTTTAAGTATATATCCTGGTCAACATGGCCAGTTCCAGGCTAGCTGGGGTTACAGTGTGAAACCCTGCCTCAAAAAACAACAAACAAACAAGAAAATGTGACTCAATTATCCGATTACTTATAAGTAATCATAATCAGATTAACATTTGACTCATCTTATTAATTTCAGAACAGTTATCTAGATAACACAGGACTTAGATATTATTCAGGAAAAAAAAAAGGAAAAGAAAAAGTAAAGAAGGACAGGGCCAAGAAACTTGGCTTGATTTGGTTTTCTGTGTGTCAGGCACAGTTTAGCCATCACCGCACTTAATTTTTAGAACACTACGATGTACTAAGTGTAGTTAGCCCTCTTAGGCAGATGAGAAAATGGGCTCTATAGGTAGTGTAACTTAACAAAAAGGGTCAAATGAGGATTCAGATCCAGTTTAGAAGCCAGATGTGAGGATCATTGTTTAAAAACCCAACAACCTGGGTTACAAAGTGAAACCCTAGCTCAAAAAACAAAACAACGAACAATAAAATTCCAAACCAAACCCAACAAAAAGAAGAAATCAAGTTACAAAGCAGAACAGAACATGTGTGCCTACAAAGCCAGTGCAGGTTCCAACTATATTCTGAGGCCTCCTGCATGTGTTTTCTGCAATTCAAAACAATCTAAAAGCACTACCAACAAACAGGAGGAAAATAAACTCAAAGAACTGCAGTACACTCAGAACAGTCAACCATAAGAAAGCACATAAATGGAAAAACCAGTTTACATATCAATATGATCTAGTTAAATATGTTCTAGTTAAGCTATAATTTCTATCATTCCACTACTAATTGGAAGACAAAACACCTTCAACGGTTTTTATACTACTGTAGGGGGAAAAAAAAATCTCCATGGCCAGACAAAGGCCTTCTTGATGTTGCTCCTTCTGCCTCATGCCTGGCCACCTCATCTCTTATCTGGTCACCTTATCTGACACTTTGGGTACACTGGCCTCCGTTTTGGCTATAGAACATACTGAACCATTTTCTGCACATCTGAGCCTGTGTAGATGTGAGCCAGGACCTTGGAATTTTCTCCATCACTTCACCTTGAGTCGCCTTCTTAACTTTATTCTTGGGGCCTTCACTGACCTCTTGAAAAAAAAATTTTTTTTTTGTCTTTTCAAGACAGGGTCTCCCTGTAGTCCCAGCTGTCCTGGAACTCACTCTGTAGACCAGGCTGGCCTTGAACTCACAAAGATCATCCGCCTGCCTCTGCCTCCCAAGTGCTAGGATTAAAGGCATGCGCCACCACACCTGGCAAAAATGGTTTTAAAAAAAAAATGGCCCCTTTTGTCATTCTATTTATTTCTTACTGTACTTGTCATAGCTGACATAATCTTTTATTTTTTTTAATTTGTGAACTTTTTTATTTCTGGATCACTTTTAGATGCTAAGGGATTCAAAATCAGGTCTTCATACCTTTGTGAAAAGCACTTTACTGACTGCCATCTCCCCAGCCCCTTAATATTTTACTATAATACTATGGTGCACAGCCCACACCTGACAACACAGCCCTAATGTACATGCCAAAACAATCCCAGGCTAAGAACCCTGCTTAAGTCCCTTCTCAGCATTATTGCCAAAAATACACGAATAAACAAATAAATAGTATAGAAACAAATATTTAGTGAGTCAAAAGACATTTCTTTCCACTAAGTATTTATATTATCACAAAACTCTAAGAAACTCACTGTTGCTTTAAATTAGTATCATCTTCTACCTATTCTTTAATCTAAAATAAATATCAGGGCTAAGGATGTTGCCCACAATGAGCAAGACCCTAAGTTCAATGTACATCAATCATCAATCAATCAATGAAACATAAGACTAAAAAGGTGCATCTTCATACATTTATAGGGCATATGATCTTCATGCTTCATTTGTGTTAATGAAGATCAATTATGTAATAAAGAATGAAAATCAATAAAAATACTATTTGAATTCTCAAATAGTAACTCAGTAACTCTTTGGTCTGGCACACATGGTTGTATAGCCTCAACACATGTTGCTTTTACCATACAGTATACCAAGTAATTGTAGGAATGAAACTTTGTCTGGCCCGAGGCAGTACCTGGCAAGTCCTGTCCCGGAACTTCCATGAGTTATCTGATATCTCCGAGGGCATTTAAGTTGCTTCTGTGAGTTATCTGTAGCTCTGTGAAGTCTGGATATTGCGGTATATCCTGCCTCACCTACCTCCACAAAGTTCCAGACCCTGATGGCCTCTTCCTTTGAGGTATTGAGCAAAATGTCACACCTCTAGTTTACTGGTTGCAAAAACAGGAGCTCTGCAGCCCCCGGTAGGAGCCAAGGTGGCTTGCCCTTCCCTTCCTCCTGCCCCCCACTTCCTTGTCCTGAGCACAGTAGCTTTTAGTATATAAACACATTGCTGGCATGAATAAAGGGGAGAGTCACTTTTCTCCCGGACCATCTCTTTGAGTCCATTTCCTTTGTCTTCAGGTCACTTTTCGTGATCCCCTCCCCCCTCCTTGCCAGGAGCTCAGCCTAGGAACTGTTACCCTGCTGGCAGAAGACAGCTCTGAGGCTTACAGCCTTGTGAAGCTGCCAGCCTGGTTCCAGGAGGGAAGAATATTGTGTGGATTGTGGCCATGAGTGATTAAAGGACCAACAGATGATATATATATTAAAGGACAACCAACTAATGAACAACAGAAAGTCTATCAGTGAAAAAGAATCTTAAGGGCTCTTTAAAAAAATGTAAAAGTTTTGTCACAAGGTTACTTTGCCACAAAGCATAGATAGATGTCTTTTGGCATTTTTCAGGTTTGTAACAAGCAGCCTGTCATATTTCTGTTGTCCCCACCTCACCCACCTTTTATTGCTTCAATTGTATCCTTTAGCTACTGTCTACTTCTGATGTAGAAAAACTGGGTCAATGACAGTGTGTGGGTGAGAGAGGTAAAAGGAAAAAAAAGCGATAAATCAAAAAATGACAGTCTTAAGGGTGGAAATAGTAAAACCTTAGCTTGACAACTTGTTGTAAAATTACAGAGCAGTTGAACACCTAAGAATTCATTTGTTGTGCTCCAATTTCATGAGCTTGAGAGGGGATGACATGGGAAAAGGCAGAATCTTAGTGAATATGTCTTTTTTTATGAACCAAGATAAATGATACAGGTTGGGGGTGTAGCTCAGTTGGCAGAACACTTGCCTTCCATGCACAAAGCCCTGGTCTTACTCTCTAGCACATAGCCTAATGTGGTGATGCACACCTGTAATCCTGTGCTTAGAAAGGTGGAGGCAGGAGGATCAGAAGTTCAAGGTCATCCTCGGCTACACAGTGAATTTGAGGCCAGCCTGGGATATATTAGACCTTGTCTCAAGGAAGAAAGAAAAAGTAGCTCAGCAAATTTTGAGAAACAATAAAGAACACAGGGAAACAAACAAAAAAAACTATTCCTGTATTTGTTTTTTTATTATTATTTATTTATTTATGTGTATGAATGTACTGTCTGCATGTAGGTTTGTGCACCTGTGTCGTGCAATGCCGTGGAGGTCAGAAGAGGGTATCGGATTCCCCTGGAACTGGAGTTCTCCTGGAATTGGAGTTACAGACGGTTCTCAGCCGCCATGTGGGTGCTGGGGATCGAACCCAGGTCCTCTGTAAGAGCAGCCGGCGCTCTTAACCGCTAGGCCATCCCTCCAGCCCCTATTCCTGTATATGAAATGTTTCACTTTTCTTAATCCCTTCATGAATTTCACATAGGGTTCCACTAAGTACAGATACACTTGTACTTTCAAAAAGGAATGTTTCCTGTTTTATATAATAGATGACTTTTGGGATTGGGGAATTACAGGCAGTTATGAGTTGCCCAGCATGGGTGCTAGGAACCAAACTGGGGCCTCCAGAAGAACAGGGCATGCTTTTAACTGCCGAGCCACCTCTCCAACTCCCTGTTATTGTTTTAAAGGTTTGAAACAAAGTTCTTTCCACGTATCCAGGTTGGCTTAAAACTAGTGATACTTCTGTCTCAGCCTCCTGACATTGAATTACACATGCATGCTACATCCAATTCTCAATTGTTCTAAATTTTAAAATGAACTATTTTTCTCTGTGTATGGGCATGTGTGATGTATATATGCGTGGTACACAGATGTGTGGGTGTGCATGTGGGCATGGAGGCCCAAGGTTAAAGTTGGGTTTCTTTTACTAGTTCTCTATTTTCTTTTCTTTTTTTTTTTTTTTTTTTTTTTTTTTTTTTTTTTTTTTTTTT
>VZQC01002357.1:10333-29583 GCA_009823505.1 Rhizomys pruinosus | reverse complement strand
TTTTTTGAGACAGAATCTCACTATGTAGTGTTGGCTGGCCTGGAACTTGCTGTATAGACCATGTGGCCTTGAACTCACAGAGCTCAACCTGTCTCTGCCTTCCAAGTGCTGGGATTAAAGGTATGTGCCACCACACCTAGCCTCTCTCTATTTTCTGAGGCAGGGTCTCTCACTCACTGAGCCCAGAGCTTGGCAATTCCACCTAGTCTAGCTAGCCAGCTGGCTCTGGAGATCCCCAACCTCTACCTCCCCAGTGTTGGGGCTGCAGCTACCACACCTATCCAGCTTTTAAATAGGTTCTGGGTATATGAAATCTGGACCTCACTCTTATACAACAAGCCTTTACCCACTGGGCCATCTCCCCAACCCTCTGAAGGCTTTTTAAAAAGAAATTTTACTTATTTTTAACTTATGTGTATGAGTGTTTTGTCTGCGTGTATGTAGGTACGCCATGTGACTGCAATGCTCACAAAGGCCAGAAGGCATCAGATCCCTTGGAACTGGGGTTATAGACAACTTTTACCTGCTATGTGGATACTGGGAACTGTACCTTGGTCCTCTGCAATAGCAGCCAATGCTCTTAATGATCTCTTCGCACACTTCCACTCTGTAGACTTTTAAGTAGCAAGTTCAAATGACACTAAACTCATTTTACTTCAAAATCTTACCTAAACCAAGCTACACTAACAGAGTGGTGTGTATTTTCCCCTTTGCTTATCCTTTCTGTGAAACTTCGAGCTAGCATGGTGCTCTTCTCCTCAGGTCTACTCCTCCCTCCCACTTGAACTATGAACATCATCTATAAATCACTTCCTGGTTCTCTGTCCTGGTTTACTTTACATTTACTTCTAATAAGGATCTGTTTATCACCTGTACAAATTTATATGTGTCCTAACTTGACTTTAACTTAATAAATAATTGATAAATGGGTCACATTTATTTAGCAATCAAACTTAAGTCTGTTTCCCCCTCCCTAATTCCCACAATAGATGCCCTGTCTATTAACATCTATCCTAAAACCACTAGTTTTACTCCTTCTTCAATGCTTCCATGGTTAATGCCAAATCCGATAGATTCTTCCCTTACAAAGTCCCTGGTGTTGTCAGGCCTTCCCATCTCCCCAGACATCTGCCACTCCAGGTCATTATCTCGCACATGGGTTATTTCAATAGCCTCTTAGCTGACAGGCTCACTTACTTCCAATCTCTCCATACTTTATTCAACACAGACAAAGAGCTGACAGAATTTGCCACTTCAATTTGCCCACTCAGAAAACCCACGGGGCCTACCTACTGTTTCAAACCCAACTCTTCAACCAATTTTTCTAGGTAGTTACAACATAAAGGCCCTTTCTTATTTTATGACTTAAGTAGCCATATTATTTTTCTTTAATTTCTCAAAAGCACAGCTGCCAAACCTTTAATATGACTCTGTCTGTCAAAAATCACCTCTAGTCTTAAAAAAAGATCTTTCTGAGGTATATAAAAATGGAGTCCATGTCTTAGAGAATATCCAAACAGGGGTTTTCAGCTGAGCATGGTGGTATACACCTTTAACTCCTGCACACAGCACTCAGAGGCAGACAGATCTCTTAGAGTTCCAGGTCAGCCAGGGCTACATAGTAAGATTCTGTGTGGAAAGGAAAAGGAAGGGGAGGCGGGGTCATCACATTCTTTTACACCCTAGCTGTTCAAGTTAGCATCCAGTCATTTTCATCTTTCTAATAAAGCTACTTTTTTTTTAAGGAAAAAAAAAAAAAAGAAAGACTATGGGTTCTGAAGTTTGATTTGATCAGATCCTGGTTTCTATCACTTCAGAACTAAGTGACATTAAGCATATCATTTAATTTCATTCACATTACAGACCAGCCAAGCCCTCATTTTCATGAAAGTTATGAAAATTAACATGATATTCTTAGAGCACTGAATTCTAAGTATACCACACTGTAAATGATCAATAAATGTCAGCAGCCACCATTATTGCTGCATGGCAAACCAATCCAGATGTTCTACCCCAGACCAGGGATGGGCCTTTGTTGTTCTTGACTTTCTCAGCAGACTATGTGCTTCTCTGAGGCACACTCGGAGCTCAGTTCTCTGCTTTAATTATTGATTTGGATGATTACTACTAAACTAAAAATAAGTGCATGGTACATAGCAAATAGTCTTTAGTAAATATTTTTTTGAGGGGCTGGCAAGATGGCTCAGTAGGTAAAAGAGCTTACCCTGATGACCTGAGTTCAATACCTGGAATTCCACTGAGGAAGGAGTGAACCAACTTCTGAAAGTTGTCCTCTGACCTCCACATATGTGCTGTGGCATGTGCACACACATACACACATATATACATACAAATAAATAAAATTTAAAATATATAATTGGATAAATATGTTAAACATTGAGGAGCTGGGCATGGTGGCACATGCCTTTAATCCCAGTACTCAGGAGGCAGAGGCAGGCAGATCTCTGTGAGTTTAAAGCCAGCCTGGTCTTGTGAGCTCCAGGCCAGCTGGGACTAAAGGGAGACCCTGTCTCAAAAATACCCTCCCAAGCCGGGTGTGGTGGCCTTTAATCCTAGCACTCGGGAGGCAGAGACTGGTGGATCTTTGTGAGTTCAACGTCAGCCTGGTCTACAGAGTGAGTTCCAGGACAGCTGGGGCTACAGGGAGACCCTGTCTTGAAAAGACCAAAAAAAAAAAATACCCCCCCAAAAAAATTTTTTTGAAGAAATATATGCCTAGCATGTATTTTTGTTTATCATATATAAAGTGTTCTTAAGTCATATGCAACTATAATGAAACTTTTTGCAAAAGCCCCCAATAGCTTTAAGTAACTATACTTTGAAGTATTCAAGCCAGGAATAAAATCCCAATATGCTTCAGCTATGTAGACCAGGCTGGCCTTGAACTCACAAAGATCCACCTGCCTCTGCCTCCCAAGTGCTGGGATTATAGGCGTGTGCCACCACACTTTAATCCCAGTGCTCAGGAGGCAGAGTTCAAGACCAGCTTGCTGCATAGGGAACTCCAGGCCAGCTGGGGCCACAAGGAGACCCTGTCTCAAAAAGACAAAAAATAAATAAATAAAATCCTAATATGCTACAAGGCAACTGTGCTCCAGCTGCTCCAACTAGCAATAATAAAGCTTTGTGTCTGCTTTATGTCTTCCTGAAGTTTCAGTATCTTTTTCTTCTCCCCTCTGATCTATGAATAATGCTTGCAAGTGAGTGGGGCACATCCTGCCTAGAGTCCCAGTACTTGAGAGGCTGATAGCCCTGAATTCAAGGCCAGCCTGAGTTATAGAACAAGGACAGGACAGGCGTGTTAGTGCATGCCTTTAATCCCAGCACTTGGGAGGCAGAGGCAGGCAGAGCTCTGTGAGTTCAAGGCCAGCCTTGTCTACATAGTGAGTTCCAAGACAGCTGGGACTACAGGACCAGGCCAGCCATGGACATAGAGCAGATTCTTGTCTTGAAAAATAAATAAATCCTTTAGGTTTTAGTGCTATACATGCAGTGTCAAATATAAATTTTCAGTATAAAAATAAAGTACAGGCAACATCAAAATAATGTGCAAGGGACTAGCGGTCTAAGTCAGTAGCAGAACATCTGCCTAGTATATATAAGGGGCTGGATTCCCAGGAGCACAACATAATAATAAAGATGTGCAAAAACATACTAATACTATGCAAAACAGCAGATGAAAGCTAAATTTAAATGTTACCAAAGGGCTAGGCATAGTTATAAATTCTCCTCTTGTACCTCCAATTACCCACCCAAAACAACAACACACACAACAAAATCCATAAAGAATCAGAGGCTTTATATATATATATGTATATATATACATATACATATATATATATAATTTTTACAGTTTAAAATATCTCAGTTTCCATTTTCTTTTCTTCCACTGAGTCTCACATGAGAAAGTGAAACTCAGGGAGCTTAGACAATTAGCTTAAGGCACAGAAGCCATAGAGACAGGGAATTAAACCAGTGTTCCTAATACCTGGACCGATGGGCTTGTCACTATATCATGCCACATCTCTACTGATTTCTTCCACTCCAGCTTAATCAGAAAACTAACTCTATCACATGAACTCCTGATAAAAAACAATTGAGAAGAATCATAAGACAGGATTACTGCTAGTATATTTTTGTGTGTTCTGAAGAATACTTGTGAAGAACAAAAGTTTTTTGCCTGTAACACACTATGTAGACCAGGCTGGCCTTGAATTCAGAGAGATCTGCCTGCCTCTGCCTCCTGAGTGCTGGGATTAAAGGCATTCGCCACCACACCTGGCATGAGGAACAAAAGTTTTAAGGCATAAATCATTCAGTTCTATTATAATTGTTCTGTTCTAGAAAGGATACTCCTCTTAACACAGTTTATAAAATGTAAGGTTCCTAAAGAGCATGGTAGTAATAAGTATATGCCCAGCACTCAGGAGGCTTGAGACAGAAAGATCAAATGTTTGAGGCCAACCTGGGCTACATAGTGAGACTTTGTCTAAAAAAATAAAAATAAATAAATAAACTTGTTGTCATTGTTGGTATTCCTGAGGCTCAAACCCAGGCTTCACAACAACAACAACAAAAAGCAAGCACTCTGTAAGCTACACCCCTGCCTCTACTAATTCTCTTTCATGAGCTACACTGTTTATGTACAGTCATCTATACAGTCTCCTCCCCAACAATAGCTTAAGGAAACTACATGTCTCAGATAAAAACGCCATCTAGTCCTGGCTCATCGGCATATGTTAGAATCTGTTCCTAATATAGAATCATAGACTTTTGGAATCAGAAGGAACCCTGGAGGTCACCTTTCATTTTACGGAGGAAAATGATACCAAGCAGGAGGCTGCCCAAGGTTAAGTGTCTACACAGAACCCATATCCAAAATAGGAACTTCTCAAAAGAAGACTTTCAGAGAAAAACACAATCTTTAATAAAACACCTTAGAAATTTAAGAAAACAAAATTTTTAAAACCAAGCAACCATTTAACCACTTAAACTTTTTAAGTCTATACCCAAGTCACCAATCCTAAAAGCTTAACATAAGGCAAATCCTTACAATAATTTTTTTCTTTTTTAAAGAAATTAAATTTATTATTGTGTGCATATTATGTGTGCCAGGGCAGGCACACATGTGGAAGTCAGAGGACAACTTCGTGGAGTTGGTTCTTTCTTTTCATGTTTACCTACTAAGCCATTTCACCAGCCTCCTTGCAAGAATTTTAAAGGAGACATTTTGTATCACCCCCCATCTGTGGTTATTATATAAATAAGTAGAAGGGGAACACAGGTATGACAGCAATAATATTAATATCTCTATAGCAACATCCAAACTTATTCTATACTATATATATATATACCTATACATACTATATATACATGTCTTTTTGAGACAGGGTCTCGCTTTAGTCCCAGCTGTCCTGGAACTCACTCTGTAGACCAGGCTGACCAGGCTAGCCTTGAAATAAAAAAAATCCGCCTGCCTCTGCTTCCTGGGTGCTGGGATTAAAAGCGTTTGCCACCACGCCCGGTGACATTTATATCTTAAGTCATATAATCAAAAACAGTAATTTCAGGAAAACCTTTAACAATCCAAAATATAAAGGAAATCTTTCAGTCCGTTGTTAATAAGAGAATTATAAACAACATTGTCCACTCATGTATGAATACATGAAAATAGAGTATTCCTCAATGTTAAAGAAGTTAAAGCTTGAAAAGGATGAGTAATGGCTTTTTTTTCTTTCTTTCCTAATTACAAAATTCTTGAACTTACCTGTAGAAATATGTTCCTCAGCTCATGAGGATCACCTCTCTTGGTTGTATGCACCTGTAAAGGGGGCGGGGGGAGGGGAGCTGGTTAGTGCTTTGCTAGAAACCACACAATCTCCTTAGATTATAGTTCACATCTGCTAACAATCAACATGCTTATCTTTTATAAGGGCATTTAGTGTAAAACAACCCCAAAGCCTAATTGCTGATAACACCTGTCAAACTGGAGATCTATCTCTACAGGGTGGAAAAATGGGTGTGAATAGCCTAAGATACAGCAAATGACAGTGCTTCCTCAGAACTGGAAAGGGAAACCAACAAGTATAATCTTTCACTCTTCTCCACATCCACTAGCAACATTGTAGCAAGCACCAAGCTTCAAAGCTAGAGAGCCGCAATAGTGGAGCAACAGGACAAGTGCAACACCCAAATTGATACCATGGCCTAGCAGCCTTTTTTTTCTTTTTACGAGAAAAGCAGTAACAGCATAGAATCATTTCGGCGACCCTCTTTCTCCATCCAGCCTAAAGTCTGAGAACTGCCACCAATACGGATACTTTCGGCATCCAGCCACCTGCCAAGCAAATGTCAACCGGTGCACTCCGCTGTACTGAGACCCCAAATTACAACACTCAACCCTTCCCCCACCGAGATCCACGGATGCCCTGGGAATCCCGGCTTTGCTTGCCACTTGACTCTCTCTCAGATGCTCCCCAACTCGGTGCTCACAATCCCATGTACCCAAGGCAAGACACTACTCTTCCTTCACCCGCCCGTGGTCCTCAAAAGCCCACCCAACTCAAAATCTTTCCTCCTTCCCCTCCCCCAGCCGGGCATCCTCTTCCCTCCAGTCCAAACCCCGCACAGCTCTGCACCCGCAATCTGGAGCCCCGGGACGCGCTGTCCAACAACCCGGCAAAGAAAACAATGGAAAGAGGTGGGGGGCTGCACTCAGGGCCCTTGGGATGTCTCTTATGCAATAAAGGCAGCAGCAGAGAGTTGGAGTCACCTTGACCGCCATGCTGTGCTCGGAAGCCGGGGACGAGCTGTCAGGGCGCGCGCGCGCCAGCGCCCGGGCCGCGCCCGCCTTCCCTCCCTCCCTCTGGCTGCCGGCGGCGCCGCGCGCGTCTCTATGCAAATAAGCTGGGGGCGCGGCGGCGCGCACCGGGGAGGCCGGGGCTGAGGCTGGACCCCAGCTGGCCCTCCACCTGCCCATACGCCCACCTGCGCAGCAGCAGCGGCCCCAGCCCAGTACACTCGACCTCAAGCCGCTAGATTCCCAGGCGCCGCGTGGTTACGGGACCGGCGCTAGCCAAGCCCAAGTTTCCTAAGGCCTTGGCAGTGGGTGTGGCTTTGGGCACAGACTTCAGCCAAAGTGTTTCCCTCTTGAGGCTTAAGGAACCCTCGAGGCCTATATTGAGCAAGGTTTCAAAGCATCCAATAGTATGTCCCATTAATAACGAGTTAATGACAACTCGTGGCAAGTAGAGACAAAAAAAATATTAGGAACTACTCACTCTGGGGAAAACCTAAGTAAACATAACCAGAAATATGTGCCAGAAATGGCATGGGACGGGCACCCTTAGTAGTTTTGCTTCGTGTACTATTATAAAAGCTTATTAATAGACCTCAATCCACTTTCCTAATCACCCAAATCCTTTGTGCATTTAAAAAAGCAACTCCAGGGCTGGAGAGATGGCCTAGTGGTTAAGAGCACCGACTGCTTTTCAGAAGACAGGGGTTCGATCCCCAGCACCCACATGGTGGCTGAGAACCGTCTTTGACTCCAGTTCCAGGGGAATCCGACATCCTCTTCTGACCTCCGCGGCATTGCACGAAGGAGACCCTGTCTCGAAAAGATAATAAATAAATAAATAAATAAATAAATAAATAAATACTCCATTCATCTTAAATAGAGCTGGCACTGAATGCTGGCTCTTTCTTGTATATGAACACAAAATAATTCTTCACTGGATTCCCAGCCCTACCTAAGGAGCTATTGCTCTACCTTGAGCCAAAATAATCTAAGGCTAAGTCTTGTCATTAAAATATTAGAGAGCTGAAAATGTGACGGAGCTGGTAGAGTGTTTACCGAGTATGCAATCATCCATCCCCAGCACCGGCATAGACCAGCGATGGTAGTAAACATCTATAATCCTGGCCTTGGGAGCTGGAGCCCAGAGGATCAGAAATTGAAGGTCATCCTCGGCTACATAGGAGTTAGAGGTCTGCCTAGGATACATAAGACACTGCCTTTAAAAAAAAAAAAATTAAGGCCGGGCTTGGTGGCGCTTACCTTTAATTCTAGCACTTTGGAGCCAGAGGCAGGCAGATCTCTGTGAGTTCAATAGGGGCTGGAGAGATGGCTCAGTGGCTAAGAGCACCTGCTGCTCTTGCAGAGGACCTGGCTTTGGGTTCCAACACCCACATGGCAGCTAACAACCAACTGTACCTCTCTCTCTCTGTCTCTCTCTGTCTCTCTCTGTCTCTCTCTGTCTCTCTCTCTCTCTCTCTCTCTCTCTCATTACTGGTTCCATGTTGTGATGACTATCCATTTTTTAAAAACTAAACAAGGCACTGGAGAGATGGCTTAGCGCTTGAGAGCACTGGCTGCTCTTGCAGAGGACCTGGGGTTTGATTCCCAGCACCCTCATGGCAGCTGACAACTGTCTGCAACTCCAGTTCCAGGGGAATCCGACACTCTCTTCTGAACTCTGAGGGCATTATGTGACGTGGGTGCACTTACATACATGCAGGCAACACACTCATATACATAAAATAAAAATAATAAATAAAGGTCAGGCATGATGGTGAACACTATTAAACCCAGAAGCACTGGGGAGGCAGAGGCAGAGGTCAGCCTGGTCCACATAGTGAGTTCCAGGACAGCTGGAGCTACAGGGAGTCCCTGTCTCAAAAAAAGACCAAAAATAAGTAAATAAAATATTTTTTAAAAAGAAAATGAGCCGGATTCAGTGGTATACACCTTTATTCCCAGAATTCAGAGACAAGAAAATTTCTGTGCTGGAGGCTAGTCTGATTTACTTAGCAAATTCCTAATAATATTTTTATACATGAGCTCTCTCTCTCTCTCTCTCTCTCTCACACACACACACACATAATATTTCTAAATTAAAGAAATAAAAAGAATATTTAGTCACCTGTGGATTCCCTCAAACATTTCCTGAAACTCTCCATATGCTAGGCATTATTCTGTTTGTTAAAAATACACAATGATGCCAGGTGTGGTGGCGCACGTCTTTAATCCTAGCACTCGGGAGCCAGAGGCAGGTGGATCTCTATGAGTTCAAGGCCAGCCTGGTCTACATAGTGAGTTCCAGGACAGCTGGGGCTACAGGGAGACCCTGTCTCAAAAAGAAAAGAAATAGTTTAGACAGGCATAGAGATGCATGCCTTTAATCCCATCACTAGGGAGGCAGAGGTAGGCAGATGTCTATGAGCCTGGTGTTCTAGGCCAGGCAGGACTGCATAGTGAGAACTTAGCTTAAAAAAAAAAAAAAAGGAAGGAGGAGGAGGAAGAGGAAGAGGAAGAAGAAGAAGAAAGAGAAGGAGGAGGAGGAGGAGGAGGAGGAGGAGGAGGAGGAGCAGGAGGAGGAGAAGGAGGAGGGAAGACAGAGAAGAAAAAGAAGGCGAGAAGCAGGTTTACTTGCACAAAACAGATCATTAAAGTGCTTGAAGTGGTTTTGTGGATGCAAAATGAATGGCAAGGATTTTAATTGATTCTTCCCATAATGCTATTAAAATTAAATCTACTTAATTTTAAAAGTCATGTTCATATCCTGAATTTTTAAAATATTTTATTTTTATTTTATGTGTATGAGTGTGTTGCCTGCATGTATGTAAGTGCACCCAGGTCATGCAATGCACAGGTGTTAGGTTTGGAAAAATGCACAGAAAAATTCTCAAGCCCAGGATTCAATTTTTGAAACAAAATTTATTTAATTTGCTGACACACCAGAAACCAATTGAAAAAGCTAGTGCATGGGGGGGGGAGGCAATTGTTGGCACAACTAGGGACACAACCCACACTATGCAGGGAAGGGTGCAACCTCAACTGTTTGCTACAGAGAGATTTTTAAGACCAAAACCACAAACTAGAGGAATTTTCTGACATTATAGAGATACAATTGGGAGGCTATGGAAACACGAAGCAAGAAGTGGTGACCTTTAAACTGATTGGTTGGGTTTAGCAGTGTGAAGCCCCTTGGGGAGTGGATGCCCCCCCCCCAGGACTGGGAAAGTTCATCTTGACTTGAAGCAGCTTTGGGAACTGGGAACTCAGGAGCAGGACTGTATTCTTGTGGTTAAGGTAGTCATAGGAACCAGGCTTGCTTTAACTAACTCAGTTTCCAGTTAACTGCTTCCTTCTGATTAACTCTTTCTGACCTGTTCCTAACACAGGGGAGAGCATTGGACCCTGGAACTGGAGTTATAGACAGTCGTTAGCTGCCATGTGGATGTTGGAAACCAAACCCAGGTCCTCTACAGGAGCAGCCAGTACTCAACCACTGAGCCTTCTCTCCAGCCTCAGTGACCTGAATTTACATGCTTGCATCCATCAAAATATTTGAAATATTTGAAAATACATAGAGACAAGTAATAGTCCACGTCCCCTAGACACTTAGCAGTTCCACATTCAGCCACAACCTCAACCACAAATGTTATTTTTTCTTTATTAAACTAGGGATGCTCCTTTAAAAAAATAAAGCATAATTTCTTTAGTAAGTGGATTCACATTTTTTTGGTCTGTTTGAGACAGGGTCTCCCTGTAGCCACAGCTGGCCTGGATCTCTATGTAGACCAGGATGGCCCTTGATCTCACAGATATCTACCTGCCTCTGCCTCCTGAGTGCTGGGATTAAAGGCTTATGCCAGAGTCCAGCTCCAGTAGGTTCAGGTCCTGAAGTGGGTAGTCACAAAGGCAGCAAAGAAATCAATCAGATAAGACACAAGAATCTCTTTCTTGGGCCGGGCCTGGTAGCACACACCTTTAATCCCAGCACTCGGGAGGCAGAGGCAGGTGGATATCTGTGAGTTCAAGGCCAGCCTGGTCTACAGAGCAAGCTCCAGGCCAGCTGGGACTAAAAGGGAGACCTTGTCTCAAAAGTACCAAAAAAGGGGGGCCGGAGAGATGGCCTAGTGGTTAAGAGTGCCCACTGCTCTTGCAGAGGACCCAGGTTCAATCCCAGCACCCACATGGCGACTGAGAACCGTCTTTAACTCAGTTCAGGGGAATCCGACACCCTCTTCTGACCGCTGCAGCATTGCACAATATGGGTGCACAAACCTACATGCAGACAGTACTTTCATACACATAAAAAATAAATAAAATTAAAACAAAAACAAAAAAAGTACAAAAAAAAGAATCTTTTTCTTTTCATGATCTGAGGGTTACAGAGAGCACCTGTCTTTTTTGCTTCTGTGCAGGCTTTTCAGGTTTGCCACCCTACTGATTCTGTCTATGTTCCCTTTGCTTTCTGCTTTTTTGCTTCTTTTGTTTCTCTGCTCCTCAGACCCCAATGTTTACTTTTATATACCCTAAGCCTAAGCTAATGATGAAAAAAATAGCCCAACTTACCCATAAATATTTTTCAGAAAATTCATACCTGCAATCATTCCTAATATTAAAAAACAGTAAAACAATAATGATACAGCCACTAGGCCAAGCTCAGCAATTTAGCAACTTTGCAGCAAAGCAAAGTTAATATTAACTTTTTTAAAAAAGACTTTCTTTTTATTTATTTATTATTTTTTATGTGTATGAATGTACTGTCTGCATGTAGGTTGGTACACCCGTGCAATGATTATGTTACAAATCAAATCTAGACCTGTGTCCCCCTCCCTACCCTCCCACCACACCAGAGCTCATGCATTCTGCCAAACATGTTTTTCATCTTTTTCTCAGTCTTCCTCAAAGTTCTCGATGTAGAAGTTGACTGTTTCAAGCAGAAGTTCACCATTTCAGTCAGTTCTTTGACACAGTCTTTTCTGTTGTTGTTGTTGTTCTTCTTCTTCTTTCTGATATGCATCACTCCCAAATACTTGGACAAAAGCTCAAGGAGCCCTGCACAAGAAATACTTACAACTAGATAATTGGCACTAGCATCCACAGATGAGGGATACCATTTGTCCTTTGTTTCTCTGGGACTGTGTTACTTCATTTAAGATGATATCTTCTAGTTCCATCCATTTACCTACAAAGTTCATGATGTCATCTTTCTTTACTACCACATAGAACTCCATTGTGTAGATGTACCACATTTTCTCTATCCACTCCTCAGTTGAGGGGCACTTGGGTTGGTTCCAGCTCTTTGCTATTATGAAGAGAGCTGCAATAAACATGGCTGTGTATGTATCTCTGTGGTAAGATGAGTCTTGTGGGTATATACCCGAGAGTGGTATGACTGAGTCAGATAGTAAGCTCATTTTGAGTCTTCCAAGGGTTTTCCACGCTGCTTTCCATAGTGGCTGTACAAGTTTACATTCCCACCAGCAGTGGATGAATATTCCCCTTTCCCTACAACCTCTCCAGCACTTGGTATCATTTGTTTTCTTGATCCTAGCCAGTCTTACTGGAGTGAGATGATATCTTAAAGTGGTTTTAATTTGCATTTCCTTAATTATTAGTGATGTTGAACATTTTTAAAAGATGTTTCTCAAAAAAAAAAAAAAGATGTTTCTCAGCCATCTCTAATTCCTCACTTGTGAAGTCTCTGTTCAGCTCTTTGCTCCATCTTTTGAGTGAGTCATTTGTTTTCTTTCTTCTTTGTTTTTTGAGTAGTTTATATATTCTGGAAATCAATGCTTTGTCAGATGTATCTGCAGTGAAGGTTTCCTCCCACTCTGTGGGTTTTCTCTTCACTTCCTTGATTGTTTCTTTTGATGTACAGAAGCTTTTGAGTTTAANAAAAAAAAAAAAAAAAAAAAAGGTCGGTGGGTCCTCAAAATGGTGCTCAACATCACTTACCTTCAGGGAAATGCCAATAAAAAAACACTATGAGTGAAGGGGCTGGAGAGATGGCCTAGAAGTTAAGAGCACCAACCTCTCTTGCAGAGGACCCGGGCTCGATCTCCAGCACCCACATGGTGGCTGAGAACTGTCTGTAACTCCAATTCCAGGAGAACTCCAGTTCCAGGGGAATCCAAGACCCTCTTCTGACCTCCACGGCATTGCACAACATGGGTGCATAAACCTACATGCAGCAGTACATTCATACACATAAATAAAAATAAAATTAAATAAAAAAACACTATGAGATATTACCTCTCACCTGTTGAGATTACTATTATCAAAAAAGATAACAAGTGCAGGCAAGGGTATAGAGACAAGCGACTTCTTGACATTTGATTCCATCAGTATGGAAAACAGTGTGAAGGTTCCTTAAAAAAATTAAAAATAGGGGCTGGAGAGATGGCCTAGCGGTTAAGAGCGCCAACTGCTCTTGCAGAGGACCTGGGTTCGATCCCCAGCACCCACATGGTGGACGAGAACCGTCTGAAACTCCAAATCCAGGAGAACTCCAGTTCCAGGGGAATCCAAGACCCTCTTCTGACCTCCGCGGCATTGCACGACACAGGTGCACAAACTTGCATGCAGACAGTACATTCACACATACAGAAATAAATAAAATTAATAAAAAAAAATTAAAAATAGACTATGCATAATCTAGATATCCTACTTAAGGACATATACCCACAAGACACGAAATGAGCACATCCTAAATACAGCCTCATCAGGTCACAGATGCCCCATAGAGCATGTCAGCCATGTCTCTTATCCTATCTAGTACTTCTGCTAAACTGCTAAGATTCTGGTGTGTAATAGCCTCAAGGTAGAGTGGACAATAGGATTAAATTCCTAAATCACAGCTTTAAAACCTTTCTAGTGCCTTCAGTAAGCTGCAAAATGCAGAGTCTCCTCCCCTGTAAGCTTAGAAACCCCCTCCCTTCTAAGAGACCATTTCTCTCTAAAATCTATAAAAGTAAGGGATTTTGTTGTAGGCTGCTCTTGGATCCCCTATCTCGGTTTCTCGTGCTTTGGGTGGCTGATGTTATTAGAGAGCCCAGTCACCTGAAATTTGTCTCTGCATCTCTCTAAGGAACCTGGAGGAATCTTTATTACTTAAAACAATATTTAGGGCTGGAGAGATGGCTCAGCAATGAAGAGCAGTAGTTGCTCTTTTAGAGGACTGGAGTTCACCTCCCAGCATTCATGTTGACTACGGCACCAGCAGATCCAATGCCCTTTTCTGGCATCCATTGGCCCTGCACATAAACACACCCACATACACATAAATAAAAAATAATAAGAATAAATAATAATTTTAACTGTAGCATTGTTCACGATAGCCGAGATATTGAAATGATCTAGATGTCCATCAATGGATAAATGAATAAACTGATACATATTTGTATTTATTAATATTCTTTACCCATTGTAAAATAAAGAGAGAGTTAGGGATACAGCAGTTCCCAGGTTATAGTCCCCGCCCCAAAAGAAAAACAAAATTTGATGGATGGTAACATATGCCAGTAATCTCAGCACTCAAGAGATGGAGACAAGAGGCTTATATCTGTTATTCCCAGCACTGGAGAAACTGAGACAAAAAGAATGCCTCCAGT
Organism: Rhizomys pruinosus; assembly: GCA_009823505.1. Lineage (NCBI taxonomy): Eukaryota > Metazoa > Chordata > Mammalia > Rodentia > Spalacidae > Rhizomys > Rhizomys pruinosus. The sequence goes on along the minus strand of VZQC01002357.1, from coordinate 15,156 downwards.
TTGAGGCCAGCCTGGGCTACACCCTGGGCTTATCTCAAAATTAATTAGTTAGTTAAAATAAATCAAAGATTTATTAGTATGTGAAATCTAAAAGAAGACAGTAAGTATAAAAGAAAAGCAGTCAAGTATAAAGTTAGAGACTAAAGCAGCAGTTCTTAGGTTGGAGTTTACGTCAAAGACGGAAAGGTCAAATAGTACAAAGAAGTGAATATGTAACGTGAGCAGGCGAAACACTAATGTACAGCATCAAGATTATACTTAATAGTACTGTTCAGGACTTTTGACAAATGAGTACATATGTTTTTGCCATTCTATGGAGGAAAAGGTGAAATGATTATTCTTTATTTTATTCCACAATGGTATCCATTTTACTATATAAATATCTTAATGTGTCTTGTGTTTGTTTGTGGATTTGTGCTTTTTTTAAAGAAGAGCATTTAACACAGAGTCTTATTATACAGCCTAGGCTGGCTTCAAAGTTACCATAATTCTTCTGCCTCTGCCTCCCAGCTGCTGAGATTACAGGCTTGCACCACTATACCTGGTTTATATATGCTTTTTGTTTATTTATTTTTTGAGACATAGCCTTCTGGTAGCTCCACCTAGCTTGGAACTTGACCAGGTTCTCTTTGATCTCATAGAGATCCACCTGCCTCTGCCTCCCACGTGCTGGGAGTAAAGTTGTGTACCACCACACCTGGCTGAATAACACATCTTTATACTATGCAAGTATATTTGCATGTATACATATTTACTCTAATTGAAGTAAATTCTCATTTTAACGGAGAAGGACAAGAGAAATGTCAAAAATCAGATTAATTACATCTTCTTCTGTAATTACATTTTTTTCTAAACTGTTTTTTTGGTGTTTTTGAGACAGACTCCCTGTAGCCCCAGATGGCCTGGAACTCACTAAGTAGACCAGGCCGGCCTTGAACTCACAGAGATCTGCCTGCCTCTACCTCCTAAGTGCTTGGATTAAAGGCATGTGCCACCATGCCCCACCCTCTTTATTGTCTTGTAAAGATTTTATTTTTATTGTATGTATCTGAGTGTTTTGCCTGAATATAAGTGTACCATGTGAGTGTGGTGGTAGTAGAAGGCAGTTGTGAGCTACTATGTAGGTTCTGGGAACTGAACCATGGTCCTCTGCAAGAACAGCAAGTGCTCCTAACCACTGAGCTGTCTCTGTAGATCCCTTCTAAACTGTTCTTGTCACAGTGTTACAGCATTCCTCTAAGTTTTGTAAATTATGGAATAAGACCAATTATGGTCTTAACCTTGGACCATTTTTTGAAGGGTATTTTTTGGAGGCAGGGTCTCCCTTTTGTCCCAGCTGGCCTGGAGCTCACTCTGTAGACCAGGCTGGCCTTGAACCCTTGAACTCACAGAGATCCGCCTGCCTGTGCCTCCCAAGTGCTGGGATTAAAGGCATGCACTACCATGTCTGGGACTAAAGATGGTTCTTAGCCACCATGTGGGCGCTGGGAATCCAACCCAGGTCCTCTGCAAGAATAGTCAGTGCTCTTAACCGCTGAGCCATCTCTCCAGCCCCATGGACCTTTTTTTTTTGAGAAAGGATTTCTCCTTAGCTCTAGCTGGCCTGGAACTCAGTAAGTAGGCCAGACTGGCCTTGATCTCACAGAGATCTCTCTGTTCCTGACTCCCAAGTACTGGAACCAAAAGCATGCACCACCACACCTAGCCATAACCTTGTTTATAACAAGTTTTCTTTTCAATGGATTTGGGGAGAAATTCATGGACTGAGCTGCTCTAAAGAATGTGAGTGCTTATCACTACAGGAGTCATGTATAAACTGGTATTTAGGGGCTGGAGAGATGGCCTAGCGGTTAAGAACACTGACTGCTCTTGCAGAGGATCCGGATTCGATCCCCAGCACCCACATGGCGGCTAAGAACCGTTTTTGACTCCAGTTCCAGGAGAACTCCAGTTCCAGGGGAATCTGACATCCTCTTCTGAGCTCGTAGCATTGCACAACACAGGAGCACAGACCTACATGCAGACAGTATATTCATACACATACAAAAATAAATTTTAAAATTGTTTAAAAAAATTTATAAAAAAACTAGTATTTAGTGGAAATTCATATGGTCAGATGGGCAATTGAACTATATAAGCTTTAAGGATTCTTCATTCTAATTTTATGATTTAGAACAAGCCAAATTTAGTTGATAAGCATTTTATTGAGTCCCTTTGTTTATATGAAAGTCACCATTGCAGTAATAGAAAATATGAGAAATAAGTATATGATTCCCAAAGCCTATGAAAGACTTTACTTAGTCAAATACTGCTATTTTTTAATGAATTAAGTGGAATGAGTGATACTTAAGTCTTTTGTCATGGGCAGAAGAGATGTCTTAGTAGTGAAAACCACTTCTTGCAGAAGACCCAAGTTCGGTTCTTAGGTGTTTCCCAACTGTCTGTAACTACACCTCCAGGAGACCCAGTGTCTTCTGTTGGCCTCTTAAGGCTTCAGGCACCTGCACTCCCACACACAAATATCCACCTTCCCACCTCCACATAAATATACATAATTTAAAGTAAAAAAATATGAAAAAATATGCCGGGTGTGATGGCACATGCCTTTAATTCTAGCACTCGGGAGGCAGAGGCAGGTGGATCTCTGTGAGTTCAAGGCCAGCCTGGTCTACATAGTGAGTTCCAGGACAGCTGGGGTCACAGGGAGACTCTGTCTTGAAAAGACCAATAAAATAAAATAAAATGAAATAAAATAAAATATAATAAAAATAAAATAATTTTTAAAACCTTTGTGGTGTGCCAAATGGGAAGGCACAGAGCTCCCAGGTCCCCTGGAACTGGAGCTATAGACAATTGTTAGCTGCCATGTGGGTGCTGGGAATTGAATCCAGGTCCTTTGAAAGAACAGCAAGTATTCTTATCCACCAGGCCCCCAAAATATTATTTTTAAAAGCAAGAATGTTTATATTCACTAGAATTGGAAATATTCCATTGTCCATCAATAGGAGGATGAATAAACAAATAAACAAAATATGTCATATTTGCAGAATGGAATATTATTCAGCAATAAAAAAGAAGCTAGTTGCTGGTACTCACAACAATGTGGATGAGAAATAATCATCAAGCTAGGTCGTAAAAACCTTACATGGAATCACATAGCCACAAATTTTATTTACTGATGGTTCTAGTTCTATGGAACTAAACTATGATGGGAAAAATAAATCAGAACTATGATTGCCAGGGGGGAGGAACTGTCCAGTCAAAAAGAGGCCAGAGGGAAGCCTTTGAGTGATGGTAGCAGTCCATGCTTTGCTGGGGCTTCACATGAGTGTTTCGACGCTTACAGAATGTAGACTCAAGGCTTATATATGTCATTACAAATAAACTTTTCAAATGAAAAATGGTGAACCAATATGGAATTCTTCTTTTTTGAATTTTTTTAAATTTTATTTATTTTTTTATGTGTATGAATGTACTGTCTGCAGGTAGGTTTGTGCACCCATGTCGTGCAATGCTGCGGAGGTCAGAAGAGGGTCTCAGATTCCCCTGGAACTGGAGTTCTCCTGGAATTGGAGTTACAGATTGTTTTCAGCCGCCATGTGGGTGCTGGGGATCGAACCCGAGTCCTCTGCAAGAGCAGTCGGCACTCTTATCCGCTAGGCTATCTCTCCAGCCCACCAATATGGAATTCTTGCACAGCAATACTGTGAAGTATTATACTTGTGTCTTAAATTTCCTTTGAAATGTGTTAAAACCAGAAAGATTTACAGATGAATAGAGAGCTAGATAGACAGGTGAGGCATGTCTAACCAGTAGGACACATGGGAGTTTACTGGAATATTCTTACCATTTTTCCAAGTGTCTGGAAATGTTCATAGTAAAATATGAGGTAAAATTGTGTCAAGCCTTTGTGTTACCACAGAAGCATAGCCATGCACATAAATGTTCCTTAGCAAGGAACAATTTTTTCTTTTCTTAATATAATACTTTTATTGATGTTTTGTGCATTTCAGACATCATTTTTCAGTTCAATTTAGACATAGTCCCCTTTCCCTTCCTCCCACCCCACCCCAGTTCACGCATTCTGCCATACATGTCCTGCATCTTTCTCTCAGTCTTTTTAAAGTTTTTCTCTGCAAAGGTTTATTGTTTTGGGCAGAATTTAACTATATCAGTCTGTTCTTTGACCCAGTCCTTATGTTCTTGTGGTTCTCTCCCAATTGTATCGCTCCAAAATATACCTTTATACATGTCATATATGTACCAGAAGTATGTCCTCCAGGAATAAACTGTATGTTAACTCTAATGTATGTTTAGGAGTTCACATTTTTCTTTTAGTTTTATATTACTCTAAAATATGAGTATACACTTTCCTCCCATATACATTAATTACCATGTCTAAAAGTAAGTTGTAAGTTAATTCTAGGACTCATTAATAGGTTCACATTATAACATCACAGTTGCTTTCAGATAGAAAGAAATATAACAATAATGTTGCTCAGCTTGCCTTTCAGTTGGGGGGGAGCAAGGAACAATTAACAGTTGCAATGAGACCTTTTTTTTAAATTTTATTCATTTATTTGTGTGTACGAATGTACTGTTTGCATGTAGGTTTGTGCACCCATGTTGTGCAATGCTGTGGAGGTCAGAAGAGGGCATTGGATTCCCCTGGAACTGGAGTTCTCCTGGAATTGGAGTTACAGACGGTTCTCAGCCACCATGTGGGTGCTGGGGATAGAACCCAGGTCCTCTGCAAGAGCAGTCAGCACTTTTAACCACTAGGCCATCTCTCCAGCCCATGAGACCTATTTTTTTTTTTTTTT
>VZQC01002345.1:2027212-2063103 GCA_009823505.1 Rhizomys pruinosus | reverse complement strand
TTGTAGTCTGCTTCCAAGTTTCTCTTCGATCACCTCCAGAGGTTTGGATTTGCACGGTGAGGTCTTTGATCCATTTGAATTGACTTTTGGTACGGGGTGAGAGTAGGGGGTTAATTTCATTCGTCTACAGGTGGTGATCCAGTCCCTTTGCCAACAACCACTTGTTGAAGATGCTGTCTTTCTCCAATTGGTCTTCCTTGGCCGCCTCATAATCTGAGATGGCTGAAATTGGTATGTGCTCAAGTTTGTATCTTCAGTTTGATGCCATGGGTCAACTGGTCTGTTTTTTGTGCCAGTACCAAGCTTTTTTTTATACTAAGCCCTGTAGTATAGTTTGATGCCTGGGGAGCGATCCCCCCTGTATTGCCTTTTCGCTCAGAGTTGCTTGTTGGCGTATTCGGGGCTTTTGTTTTTCCAATGAAGTTGAGGATATTTTTTTCCAACACTGTGAAGAAGCACTTGGGGATTTTGATGGGATTGCCTTAAATCTGTAGACAAGTTTAGGTAGAATGGACATTTTACTATATTTATGTTTCGCCAGTTCCACGAGCATGGGAGGTTCGTCCATCTTCTGCTGTCTTCTGCAATTTCCTCTTCAGAGGTGTTAAAATTTTTTGTTGTAGAGTCCTGGTGTCTTGGTTAAGGTTTGTTCCTAGGTATTTTATTGTTTTTGGGCTATGTGAGTGGAGAGTCTCCTTGTATTCCTTGCTTCAGCTGCCTACAGTTGTGTAGAGAAAGGCTACTGAGTTTTTCTGAGTTTATTTTGTATCCCGGCACTTACTGAAGCCCTAATCAGTTTTCTAGATATTTCTTGGTTAAGTTCTTAGCAGCCCTTAAGTATACAATCATATCACAGCAGAAAAGGATAGCTTGACTTCCTCTTTTCCTATTAGAACTCCTTTAATTTCCTTTTTCTTTGCCTTATTGCACCTAGCAAGGGATTCAAGCACTATATTGAAAAGGAGAGGTGACAGGGGACAGCCTTGCCGAGTTCCTACCCTTAAGTGGTGAATGCTTCTGTCTTTCCCCATTTAGGATGATATTAGCTGGGGGTTTCCTGTATATGGTTTTGATTACATTAAGGTATGATCCCTCCATCCAATGTCCTCTAGGACTTTAAACATGAACGGAGCTGGATTTTGTCAAAGGCTTTTTTCCGCATCAATTTAAGATGATGGTGTGGTTTTTGTCTTTAGTCCATTTATAGCGTTGATGATATTATTGATTTTTCGTATGTTGAACCATCCCTGCATCCTGGTATGAATCCACTTGGTCATGTGGATGATCTTCTTGATGTGGTTCTGTATATGTTTGCCAGTATCCTATTTAGAATTTTGGCAGCTGTGTTCATTAGGGAGATGGTCTATAGTTCTCCTGTTGGTTTGCATCTTTGCCTGGTTTTTGGTAGTAGGTGATGCTGGCTTCATAGAAGGAAATCTGGGGAGAACTCACCCTCTGTTGGTAATCCTTCTAAACACTTGTATATTAATGGGTTGTAAATCTTTTGAAAATATTTTAATAGAATTCTGCTTGAACACCATCTGGGCCTGGGAATTTTTGGTTGGGAGGCTGCTTATTACATCTTCAATTTCTTCACATATTATTGGTCGGTTTTAAGCTTGTCGATCTCTTTCTTTGTTGAGCTTTGGGATTCCCAGATTTCAGATATTCATCCACTTTCCCAGGTTTTCAAACTTGTAGAGGAGGTTTTTAAAGTCAAGTATTCCATATGATTGGACTGGATCTTTTCATTGTTTTGTGATATTTCCCCTTTCATCACAGATTCTATTGATTTGGAGTTGTTCCCTCTTTCTTTTGGTTAACTGGGCTACGAGGTCTGTCTATCTTGCTTATTCTCTCAAGAGAACAGCTTTTGGATTGCGATTGATATTTTGTATGGTTTTCTTTGTTTCTATTTCATGATCTCTGCTCTGATTTTTGTTATTTCTTCTTGTCTGCTGGCGTTTAGGGTTTCATTTGTTTGTGTCTCTCAAGTAACTTTTAGCTGGAGTGTTAGTTCTGTCACTTTGCTCTTTCTGTTTTTTTTAATGTAGGCACTTAGAGCATAAAACTTCACTCTTAGGACTGCTTTAAAGTGTCCCATAGGGTTTTGCTGCGTTGTATTATCATTGTCATTCAGTTCCAGGAATGTTTTTATTTCTTAATTTTATTCGTTCTTCCTTCTTTCTTACCTTCACCCATTTCTCAGTCAGAAGAGTGTTGGTTTAGTCTCCCATGTGGGTCTTGTAGGTTGTGAGGGGTTTAATCCTGGTGTTGAGATTGACTTTTATTGCCTGTGGTCTGAAGAATGCATGAGATTATTTCAATCTTTTTTATTTGTTGAGTTTTTCCCTGTGCCCAATATATGGTCTATTTGAGGAAATGTTTCCATGGGGTGCTGAGTAGAAGTGTATCGCTCGGGTTTGGGTGGAATGATTCGATAGTTGTCTGTGAGGTCCAGTTGGTGTATTGTAATGTTCAGTTCAATGTCTCTCTGTTTATGCGTTGTGGTTGTTGATCTGTCGTAAGGACTTAGTGGGGGGTTGAAGTCCCCTACTAATTAGTGTGCTGGGGTTTAATCGAGCCTTAAGATCCTGAAGAGGTTGTTTTACAAATTTGGTGCACGGCATTTGGTGCATATATATCAAGATTGTGATATCGTCATCACCGATTGTTCCTTAATGAAGATAATGGCCTCTTTTGTCTCTTTTGATTTTTTTTGCTTTGAAGTCCTGTTTTGTCTGATATTAGGATAGTGACACCTGCTTTGTTTTAGGTGACCATTTGCTTGGATATTTTCTCCATCCCTTTCACTTTAATTTGGTGTCTGTCCTTGAAATTGAATGGGTTTCTTTAGACAGCATATGGGATGGTTTTGTTTCCTATCCATTCTCCCAGTCTAGGCTTTTGAATTGGGGAGTTCATCCCATTAATATTAGGGTTAAATGTGAAAGATGGATGTTGTTTTTCCTTTCACCTTATTATCCATTTGGATTTTAGCTCGTGATTCTACTTCTATGTTTATATTTTTTTAGTTTCTTTTCCCTAGGTACTTGGAGGATAGTTGCTCCTCTCTCTGTCCTTTGAATTGCTTCAAGCATTTTCTTTTTTTTTTTTTTTTTTTTTTTAGATTTTTTTCTCCTCCAACTTGTACTAGACGTTTTTTGCTGGGTAAAGTATTCTGGGTTGGCATCCATAGTCCTTAACACAGGGAAATGCTTTGATCCATATTCTTCTTGCTTTCATGGTTTGTGGTGAAAAGTCAGTTGTAATTCTGATGGGTTTCCCTTTGTATGTGACTTTTTTTCTTTTGGGCCTTCAGAATTTTATCTTTGTTTTGGGCATCCAGCAATTTGACTATGATTGGCGTGGGAGTTTTCTTTCTGATCTTGTCTAGTTGGAGTCCTGTGTGCTTTGTTGTATTTGAATGGGTTTGTCTACTTTTAGTTTGGGGAAGTTTTCATCTATTATCTGTGAAGATCTGATCAATACTATTCTCTTGAGATTCTCTCCTTCCTCTATTCCTATGATGCAGAGGTTTGACCTTTTCATAGTGTCCCATATTTCCTGGTTGTTCCAGTTTTTGTGTATTTTAAATTTTTCATAATCTTTACTTGATTGTTTTTATTCTTCTGTGTTATCTTCCAGATCCGATATTCTTTGTTCTCTCCATTCTATTTCTGAGGCTTTTTCCTTCCTTTCTTCCTGGTTGGATAAGTTGTTCTATTTCCTTTTTCATTTCATCCTGTGATTTCCTTAATATATCCATTTCCTTTAAGTTTCTCAATCTCTTCTTGGTGCTCCTTACTTGTTGGGTGGCCTCCTTTTTCAGTATTTCTACTTCCTTAAGGTGTTTGCTTTTTTTTCTCTCTCTTGTTCTCTCTGGAGTGTCAATCTCTTTCTCTTTAGTTGTTGCTTAGTTGTATCCCTCTAGGTCCTTTTTGAGTTTTTCATTCTCTCTCTCTTATTCTAATTCTCTTTATTTTGTCATTGTATCCTCTAGTCCTTTTTGAGTTTTTCATTACTCTCCTAAGTTTTCGTCTTCTTAAAGAAGAATTCTTGAATTCTTCTTTATGTTTTTAATTTCTCTGAAGTCAGATTTTCTCTAATCTGTCCTAGGTCCTCCAGGAATCTCATTGTAGTATCTCCTTAGGGTTGGTAGAGCGCTGGTGTGGAATTATCGCACCTTTCCCATGTTGTCTCTTCGCCTCTCCCTGGCATGTGGGATTTCCCCTTTTGTGATTCAATCCCAAATGCCTTTTCATTTGTTGAAGGCTGAAAGCTTTGTTTTATTTTGCGTTGCCTCCTTCCAATGGCTTTATTTATTTTATTGGTTTTTTTTGTTTTTCCCTTCCTTCCCTCCTCTTTGTTTATGGAGTTTGACTTGTCTAGTTTTCAAGGCTTTCTACTTTTTGTTATATATTGGATACTGGATGTCACGCGCGCTGTCTCGCTGGCAAGAACTTCACGCGGACAAACAGGATTCTTCTGTGTAAATTTATTGTGCAAGCTCTTTTGTGAGAAGGACCCAAATGGGGAAGAGCACGGCTTATATAGCAGTCCAGAGGGTTCGGGTATGCTCTGGATTGGTGCACCGTCCGATGCCTCATAGCATGCCCAAGGCACGGGCCAGAGAGTAGTAGTCATGCCATTTGTCCAATGCAAAGGCAACGGCGGGAACGGCTTGTTTGACTCAGGAAGTCAGCGCCATCCTTAGGGCGTGGTCACAGCACACATTGTTGGGTGGTAGGCTGCCAACAGTTCCCCCTTTTTGTTTTAATAGGCAGGTCTCATGGGCCACAGCGGACTTGGCGCATACAATGACCTGTCAGAGACTCTATTAAAATTGGCTGGGAGAATGCCTGTCTAGGTTGCCACTGCAGAGGTATTCTCTTACCCGTCATGGGGTGGACAGACAGCTTTTGGTCTGTTCCCTGTCTTAGGTTGGAATACTTGCAGCAGGTCTTACCCGTCATTGATACTTCTCCAGCATACTAAGCCAAATGTTTGGGGAGGAGCCTGCTTCCAAGCCGCAAGGGCCTGTGCAATGCTACTTTATCGCGCTGATGTTGGGCACGGAGCCTACACATAATCCAAGAGCATAATTATAATCCCCCCACATAGAAATAGGCCAAAACCTGCCACCCCTGCCCATTCTTTGCGATGTGAGATGGCAGCAGTAATCCAGGAGGGCAGTCCTTCAGCAAGGGAGGCTCACTCTAGTGAGTTCACGGTGACAATAGCGTACGAAGTTGGTTCATCAAGCTGTACAAATTCTCCAGTCCAATTACTAAAAGATATCTAGACAATTGGTTGAAAATTTGCTGCCCTGTGAAGTTTTGATATTGGATGATGGTTACACATAAGCCAGAATATTTCCACTCACATCCAAGCTGGGCTAGCTGCCATGTTCAAATGTAGTAGAAGTATTCCAAAAGTGTAAAAAAGCCGTTAATTGTCCAGCGTACTCCCCGTGACTGGCATCCGGTCCAAGGGGGCAAAGCTGTTTCCCTCGGCCAGTACAGAAGGGTGACCATTTAGGTTGCAGAACACTTTTTCCCTTCTCTATATAATACAGATTACATAAAAGCAGACAAATCACATTTATGGAAAGCATTAAGCCTTTGCTGAATGAAAGATTTTTTTAGTTCTAATACTAGTAGTAACAGAGTCACAGAGCATATTTTTTAACACTTAACTTGTAGGTTCATTGAATATGGTTATGTTTTTAATCCTGGAATAAATGGGTGCTGTTTTTAAATCTCTACTGACAAATTAATTGAAATAGCTCTGGTTAAGCATTGATATTTAGAAAAAAAGTAAAAATCAAATGGTTTAATTGTTGGTTTTTTGCCATTTGGTAGCATTTACACACGGCTTCGATCTTCAGAATACCTGGATTTAGTAGAAAAACCTTTTAAAATGAAGTTTTGTACAATAGAACTTCTCAGCAGTCAAATTTAAGACTGTAAAAAAATACATGCAAAACATACTTTTTGAAAACACTTACTTTGAACAAAGCACCAAACTACACAAACACAGATTGGAACATTTGCCTCATGGCATGTCGCGCCTCCGGGGAACAAAAGGAGGTGGAGCATTTCCCAGGCGCATAAGGCGGAGGAGCGAAGGCAGGGAGCGGGAGAGCTATGGGACTGTTTACTTTCAGTTTTAACTTTTCTTTCGCGGGCGGGCGAAAGTGTTCATTTTTGTACCGGGCTGCTTCCTCTCTAATTCCTCTCCTCAGATGGCGGTAATTCCTCATTAGAATCTGAATCACTTAATGTCAGGGCTGTAGGTCTCTAAATGGGTATAGGTACCTTTATTAATAATCTTGCTAGCATCCTCTTTTTTCTTTGAATGGCATCTAACTTCACTCCGTTCTGTTTCTGACATGCTTTCCTGGAAGGTCCGCAAGGGCTTTGTTGTCCTCCCTAATTTCTTTTTACAGTTTTATCAATTACAACAGCCATAAAATAATTAGGCAAGCTCCAATCCCTCTAGATCGTCAGAGAAAAGCATATCCTCAGAACTTAACTTAAAGAAAAACTTACCTGGCAACAGTTCTGAACCCTCTTCAAAAATGAAGGGTCCTCTGGCACCAGCGAGATGTCAGGTTCCCGGGTTTTCGGCACACACTTGTCACGCGCGCTGTTCGCCGGCAAGAACTTCACGCGGACAACAGGATTCTTCTGCAAAAACTTATTGTGTACAGCTCTTTGTGAGAAGGACCCTGAAATGGGGCAGAAGCACACTTTATAGCAGTCCAGAGGGTTCCGGTATGCTCTGGATTGGTGCACGTGCCCGATCTTCATTAGCATGCCCAAGGCGACAGGCCCAGAGAGTAAGTATCATGCGCAGTTTGTCCAATGCAAAAGCAACGGCGGGAAGGGCTTTAGTGACTCAGGAAGTCGGCCCATCTTAGGGCGTGGACAGCACACATTTTTGTGTGGTAGGCTGCCAACAACTGGAAGTCTCTCCTTTCCTGTTTTGAGTGTTCTCTTAATCACTTAATCACTTAGTCCCTGGATACTCTCTCCCAATTCCAGTTGTTGGCGGGGGAGGGGGGGGATTCCTCCTGACTTAGCCCGGCCCCGGTACCTCCTGGAGCAGTGGCTGGCTGGGCAGGCTGGTCATGTGCCCTGCTCAGCACCAGATATATGGCTTCTGCGCCTGGCTCCAAACCCAGGATCACCTCCCACTTGTGACTAGGTGGGGGGGGCACCACAGCTGGAGCCCGCCTCTGGCGGATCTAGGGTCCAATCTAGGTCCCCTGCCCCTTGCCACAACTCAGCAAATCATATTGTCCTGCACCGTGGGTCAATGTCCTGAGTTTACCTCCCTGGAGCAGTGGCGGGCTGGAGGCGGGCTGGTCCTGTGCCCTGCTTCACACCAGAATATGGCTTCTCGGCTCCTGGCTCCAAACCCAGGATCACCTCCCACTTGCGACTATGGGGCGGGGGGCACCCAGCCGTGTAGCCGCTCTGGCGGGATCTAGGGGTCCAAATCTAGGTCCGCCAGCCCCTGGCCCCTATTGCCACCAACTACAGCAAATCAATTGTCCTGCACCCGGGATCAATGCCCTAAGTTTACTCTCCTGGAGCAGTGGCAGGCTGGGCGGGCTGGTCCTGTGCCTTGCTCAGCACCAGAATATGGCTTCTGCCGCCTGGCTCCAAACCAGAATCCCTCCCACTTGCGACTATGGGGGGGGGGGCACCCAGCTGGGTAGCCGCGCTCTGGCGGGATCTAGGGGCCAATCTAGGTCCGCCAGCCACTGGGCCCTGCCACAACTCAGAATCATTGGTCCTGCACCCGTGGATCAATGTCCTAGTTTACCCTGCAGTGGCGGGCTGGGCGGGGCTGTCCTGTGCCCTGCTCAAGCACCAGAATAGCTTCTGCGCCTGGCTCCCACAGGCTACTGGTTCACTCAATCTTTTTATCCCCCTCCAGCCCCATGGCTCCTCATCCCCATTCCCTCATTCCTGTCTTTGTTTCGTATGTGAGTTCAACCAAAGCTGTCTTTGTCTTGAGTGGTGCACCCATTTGTTAGCCCATCAGATTCCAATGGACAGTTCTAGTCTACTGTTTTAAGGCATGGCCAGAACAGATTACAATGGAAGCAAGAATGACAACAGCACCAAAACAGACAAACAACCATGGAGACTTGAATAATTTCTGCCCCCCTCCTTTTGTCTTTTTGGAACAGGGTCTCCCTGTAGCCCTCACTGGCTTGTAATTGACTATGTGGACCAGGCTGGCCTCAATCTCACAAAGGTTCACCTGCCTCTGCCTCCCAAGCACTGGGAGGAAAGGCATACACCTGCCATACTCAGCATTTCTGCCCATTTCTATAAGTTATCTTCACTTCAAACCAGCTTGGTAAATGTTTGGCTGTTTTCCCCTCTATTTTCATTGAGTTGCTTCAGTACCTTATGATTCCCTGCAGAACACGAGACCTGGTCTTCTTCCAGAAGGACCAAGGTCAGGGTATTTCCAGGTAGCCTAGAATCAGGACGGAACATGAAGAGTCCTTTCTATTTTTTTTTTAAAATGAGCTTTTGTGCAAGTCATAGAACAGTTCTTAGCATTCTGCCATGCATGTTAAGTCCTTATCGGGTACAACTGTCCTTATGTTCTTGGTGCAAGTTCATCCTAATCAGGTCAGTCTACTATAAGTATCTAATAGAAGAGCTACCTCTCCCTCACCCAGGAGTAATCAGTCTCACACAGTTCCCAGCATAGGCAAGGCCCACCCTCCATTTTGCTTGCTCCACTCTGGGCCCCTGCCTAATTGAGTTGGCATGGGTTTTGGACTCGTCACCACCATTGCTGCAAGTTCAAGTTCAGATGTGCAAGCTTCTAGTGGCCTGAAATCCTCTACTTCCCTATGTTCATGGACCAACCCTGGCTTTTACAATCTTTCCACCCACTGTTCCACAATGGTCCCTGAGGTGGGTGAACTTTAATATAGGAGTCCTATCCAGGGACACACACTTTAGTTTCTTATTCTTTAATGCTTGGCTAGTTGTGACTTTCTGTGTGCATGATACTCTGTTTTACAAGGAAGCTTCACCGGTGAGAGTTGGGGGATGCACGAGTTTTTCTGTGATCCTTGTTCCACTGTATTCTAAGAGTCTTAGGTATAGAAATTCCAATGAAGTTATGCCACCTAGGACTGGGAATCTGTATGTATGACCAGTTGTGGAACTCTGCAGTAGCCTTATCGGTTGAAAAGCAAACTTCTTTGATATGTGGTATACTTGTCTGTAAATATAAGGATCCATATTTAGCATATGGTAAGAAATTTCATTTGCATATATATTATAGAAACATGGTTTTCTTTAGGATCTCCAGTCATCTGTATTCAGCTGCATTTACAATGCCACCCATGAGTTCCCTCCCATTGAGAGGGCTTTAAGTTCAATTATATAGCTGTTGCATACCCCCAAGTTAAGAGAGTCACTACAGCACCTATAGAGGTACTTTGCCATGTCAGTCAGTCATATGGTTATTAGCCTTTAGGGCTGGTTTGCACTGTTGATTAATTTTTCTCCCTAGCAGCTTGCACAGTATCCTCTAGAACTATAAGAGCTAGTTTTGGGGGACAAGGCTTCTAGATCCATTCCCAGTCAATTTCTCCAAGTGCTGTATTCAAAATTATGTCCTGGCTTCAGCAATAAGGACTTACTTTCCAGTTCTGGGACATAACCAAGAGTTCTGGCAGTAGCCTGTGTTACTTTAGGAGTCTCTTGGTCTACTTTGACCAACCCTGTGATGGGAGGTCTCTCCTGTTTGGCGCTGTGTTTCTTGCCATATTTACCCCAAGTGTACACGTGTACAAATGTTTAGGCAGCATGTCCTCATCTCTCAGGGGTTCCGGTGTGAACACATTTCACTCTGGCTTCCCTAGAACTCAAAGCTCCATTCATTTCTCCTCTCTCTGCCCTGTCCAAGCTCCCTCATCTCTCCCCAGGCCAAGCACTCCCTTTTCCCCCCTCCCACCCATAATGCCTAACTCCCACAATACCCCCTCTCCTAAGTTCCCTCTTTGTCCATCACCATAGACCCCTGAATGTGCTTCCCTCCTCCTCTCCCAGCTAAACTCTCCTACTTTTCCCATCTTGGGATTGGTCCATGAACATAGAAAACATCTTTTCCCTACTGTCCTCCCCTCTTTTGTTCCCTTTCTTTCTCTTTATCTCCACATTTCCTTTCCATTCTCCTGGCTCATTCTGTTAGATCAGGATATATATTTGCATATAAGGGATTGGTGGTAGGATCCACCAATGAGGGAGATCATGTGCACTTGCTTATCTGAGTTTGTGTTACTCCACTTAGTATAACACTCTAGTTCAATCCACTTACCTGCAAATTTCATCTTTTCTTACTGCTGAGTAGAGCTCCACTATATAAATGTATCACAATTTTATTGTACATTTGTCAGTTGAAGGACACTTAGGTTGTCTCCGTTTCATAGCTATCGTGAAGAGAGCAGGCACAAATATGGATGTACAGGTATCTCTACAGTAGGATAAGTCCTTTGGGGATATGCCAAACAGTAGTATAACCAGATCAAATGGTACGTTGATCTTTAGTATTTTGAGACTTCTCCACACTGCTTTCCATAGTGGTTGCATGAGTTTGCATTCCCACCAGCAGTAAATGTGAGTTTCACATGCATAAGCTTTCTGTAGCACACATCTTAAATCCTAGCACTCAGGAGGCAGAGGCAGGCAGATCTCTGTGAGTTCAAGCCCAGCCTGGTCTACAGAGCGAGTGAGCTCCAGGACAGCTGGGGCTACAGGGAAACCCTGTCTCAAAAACTTCAGAATATGGAACATGATTGGTAAATTCAGGGAAGCATAAATGGTTACTATCAATATTATAACATTAATCACTAGTATATGCTGTCACTAATATAACCTATTATTATAAAAGTCCTCTTCCTTATTCTTGTCCTTAGTTTGTCTCTTCCATACTGTGACAAACACTCTGACACCAACTTGGAGAGGAAAGTTTATTCAGCTTACATCTCCTGGGTCACATTTTATCACTTAAGGAGCCCAAGACAGAACTCAGGGCAGGAAACCTGGAGGCATGGAGGAACTGATTACTGGCTTGCTCTCTAATGGCTTGCTCTCTGGCTCATGCCAGCCTGCCTTCCTATACTGTCACTGTCAACAATCAAGACAAACACCACAGATGTGGCCACAGGCCAATCCAATGGAGCCAATTCCCCAAAAACTGAGGCTCCCTCAACCCAGGTTGTCAAAGTTGACACCAAAGCTATCCATCCAACTTCTTTCCTTCTTTTTTCTTTTTTTTTCTTTTTCTTTTTTTCTTTTTATTTTTTTTTTTGAGACAGGCTCTTGCTATGCAAGATCCATGATCCCATGATCCCCCTGCCCCCACCTCCTAAGCCCCTGGCATTACAGCAGTGCATCACCATAATCCACTCATATTCAGCTATCTTTATGTCCATTAGAAATTTCTGTGATCACAGATGCAGAATCAAATATTCATTAGAATATTTTAATGTAAATGAGTAATTTACTACTGAGATGTCAGCCCTCTGAAGTGTCCAGAGTGTGGGCATCAGAGCCAAACAGCCTGGTTTCATCAATTATCAGCTGTGAGAGCTTAGGTGAATGAGTCGCTTGTGTTTCATTGTCCTCATCTGTAATAAAGATGATTCAACGAGTTAACTATGAATTACAGGTATAGACATGGTGGCTTTAATCACAGCACCGGGGAAGTAGAGGCTCCCAGATCTCTGGCAAGTCTCAGGCCAGCTGAGGCTATAGGGAGCCCTGTCTCAAAAAGACAAAACAAAAAACAACAAAAAAACAAAACAACAAAAAAAAGCAAAACATGTAAAATAGTGCTTGGACTGCCCAGTGCTATGCAGTCTTGGCTAATACTGTCAGTTGGGTTGACTGTCTTTCTCATGAAGCTATCCTCTAGTACACTAGACCTCTTCTTTCTCTTACATTGTCAAGCACTCACTCATCTTTCAGTCACTCAGATACATAGGAGATCTTAGGTCTTCTGTTTCTGGTCTCGGAGGCTGTGCTGAAGGACATTCATGTGTCCCACAGCCTCCTGTTGCTACTTATAGTTGTTCATCCTGAGCCACATACAGAGCCATTAAATACAGAGCCCATCAATATAGGATCAAACATAACTTTTAGAGACCTAGGGAAAAATGAAGATGTGAAATTCTTCTACAACTGTTAACCATTTGCAAGACAATAACAGCAAAGTATGATTGAGTTGAGACCCTACTAAGCATGGGACCCTTTTGCAGGCTACAGATATAAATACATGATGCCAGCCCCTATGTATGTTCTCTTGGATTTCTTTATTTTGCAGGGGATATTTTAAAATCACCCTGGTGGTTTTGGCAATTGGGCAAAGCGGGGGAGGGGTTATATTTCGTTGTTCCTGTTGACACTAGGTGTATTTCAACTTCACAGACCTCATTATACTACATGGTAGTACACAACTGTAATAGATTTTGTGGAAAGATGTAAATTCATAATCACCATGCAAAGCAGTAAGTGAACAACTGTATAGATTTAAATAACCCTAATTAATCCACAAGTGGATTTAATCATATATATATGATAATATATAACATCAATGTTTTATATATATATATATATAATATACACACACACACACATTTTTGGTTATATATATAAACATCAAATTATAATTCCCCCTTTTTTCATCGGAAAGCAACTGTATCTTTATATGTTGAATCCCTTAAAAGCTTTAGAATCTAGCCCACCACTTGTTTCAGACTTTTAATCTTGGTATATGGGTGAAGGATATGGGCAATTAGAGGAATATTAAATATTTAAAAAGGAAAAGTGTGAATTCTGAAATATGATATAAAAGACATAACGTTTGTTTTCAGATACAATAATTTTAGTATAGGTGATATATCTCTATCTATCTATACCAACATACTACATAGTACTTATATAATAGTATTATATGTATGTTATGTATATGATAGATAGTGTGTGTTGGTGGTGTGTGTGTGTGTGTGTGTGTTGAAGCAATAGATCAAAGGGAACAGCAACAGCAGAGGAACCAGGACAGGACCAACTGAAGCAGTAAAGTTTCCCAAGATCCATATATGTCTCCCTCTGCTTTGAAAAACTTGAAAAAGACTCAAGAAAAAATACAGGGCAGGGATGCAGGGTGCATGAACTTGGGTGGAGTGGAGGGCATGGAAGGGAGATAGAGTTTAGATTGGGCTGAAGAAATGAGTGTATTTATTAATGCACAAGAATTCAAAGAAAAATATAAACATAAATAAAGCATTATGTAAGGATAATTATATTTATATATAAAATTCCTTGAAATTTTATCACATGAAGTGATCTGCCTTATGTGAAGATTTTTATACCAATTCCGAGTGCTAGTAGTATTTACTTACCGTTATTCCAATTTGGTGTTAAAACTTTTTTCTTCTCCTTCTTCTGATGCTTCACCTGCAACCCAGCAACGCAGCACGATCCACAGCTGACCAAAGGAACTTGTGATCCTCACATCACCTCTCACCTTTTTCTTCCAGTTAAAATTTTCAGTCATTTGTAACATTGTATTTGAGCTGGAAAAGAGCTTACATTAGTGTGAAGCAAAGGGATGATAGGTGACATTTTGTTAGACATAAAAATTTCTTTATTTTAAACAGTTTGAGATTTATGGAAAAAATGAGAGTATGGAATGGAATTCTTTCTAGTAACTCTGAATATTACTGTGTTACGTTTGGCCTGGCTAGGTATTTCATAGAATGCTCTTGAACTGGGAAGTTTTTGATGCTTGAATATTGTACGAATGGGGTTACAGGTTTGGAGAAAGAAAACTGTACAGGCAGTATCCCTCTATTCTAACAAAGGTATAGAATACAAATATGATTTATTACTGTCCATATTAATCTTGAGCTCCTGGGTCATGTAGTAGCCAGAATCCTCTGTGGAATTATTTTTGCCCTCTTTGTACTTTTGTCTGAAAGCAAGTCACTGTGTATAGCCCAATGATAAAGAGTGGGGAAATTGTGATTCACCTCCTGAAGGCAGGTTATCTATGTAAATTATTTGAAATTCTTCACAGGAGATCTCAGAGAAGGTAAGAGGAAGAAACAAAATATCAAAAGTTGAGGGTCTCTCATAGGCCAGTTTATGTATAATCATTACCAAGCACACAATGTAATTGGAATTACCTGAATGAATAAAAGATTGAATCTTAGAAATTCAAAATAATTTTTTGGGAATATGTAATCTGTACCAATGGGTAGTAAGCAAAGGAAACAAATTCTGTAGTCTGCCTTAAGTATTAATACTTGAGAGAGAGGAAGTATAAAGTAGTGTTAGGAGTGTGAAATTTGGGGTTAGGCATAAGGTTTTGTTATATATAGATCAGGCTGTTCCTAACTTTGTGACTTTGGTCAAACTATATATAAAATTCCCCTTACCATTCACTCTCTCACAGGGAAAATAGGATTAATAACCTTAAAAAGATTGTTCTAAGAATTCAATTATTAATATGAAATATTTGGAATAAATACTGAAAATTCTATTGTTACCATTATCATTAAGGGAAATAGTAGTATATCTTTTGAAAATGGAATGTGATGTCAAACTATTGTTAGAGGAATTCAACGTGTCTGATACAGAATCCTATTTGTTTCTCACTCTTCACATCTCCCAAATCAGAAATGTTTCCCCAAGCATTCTTCATGAGCTAACATTTAAAAATATGAACTCATGATCAGTGGTTATCCCTCTGAGAATACTGTTAATTTGGTCAATTCCTGATTAGAAATAGCCATGAAAAATGCCTGTGGCTACTTAATCTCTGACCTCAGATCAAATCAAATTTAGTCCTGCAGGAAATGTATACTTGAGAATCCCCTGACTAGTGTGTACTAACCTCATCCCTGACTGGTGTGTACTGACTCTCCCCTGACTTGTGTGTACTAGACTCTCCCCTGACTAGTGGTACTACTCCCTGACTATGTTACTAACTCCCCTGACTAGGTTGTACTACATCCCCTGACTAGTGTATACTAACCTCCCCTGACTAGTGTGTACTTTACCTTCCCCTGACTGTGTAACTTTAACTCTGATTTTACTTCTATCCCTAAATCCCCTGACTAGTGTATACTTAGTACCTCCCCTGACTTGGTGTACTTTACTATCCCCTGACTAGTGTATACTTTACTATCCTCGTGTAACTTGACCTGATGGTGTATACTTTATATCCCCTGATTGGTGTATACTTTACTATCCCCTGACTAGTATATATTTAAAGCCTGTAGTCATTTCATCATCTTCTATCTCATTGTACACAGCATCTAAAACAAGATGAGTGAAAAATATTTGCTGAAGACTAATTGTAGTTATTCATTATGGGAGAAAGAAATGTTTTTATTTATCAATAGCGCTTCAATTTTGCTTATAATCCATATTTATTTTGTGATTTTATTTCAGTGTGAGCAGAATACCCTGCTCAATTCCCTGTCTAATGGCACCTGCAATGGTGAGTGTACTTTAAGGAGAAAGCAGTCTAAGTGTTTTGACTTGAATTTAGACCAGAAGATAAACGTCACCCACTTTCCCCTGTCTACCTGTCCCTTGGTCATGCATGCTCTTCAACTCTCCCCCCCCCTTCCATCTGCTCACTTCTCTTCTGTTGTCCCTCCTCTTCCTGTCTCCTTCATTCTCTGCTCTACTTTCCTCTTTCTTCCTTTCCCCTTCTGTTCTTCCTTCTTCTCCTTTCTCTTTCCTCTTTCTTCTCTCTTTTGTTTCTTTTTTTTTTTGCAAATTTTTTTTTTTCTTTTTTCTCTCTTTCTCCTTTCCATGTTCTTCTTGTTTCATCTTTCTTGTTTTCTTTCTAGTATTATTCACTTAAATTAAGTATTTTAGAGGGAAGGCTCGGTTTACATTTGGTTAATAACTGTTTGTTTATGAAATTACAAAAGACTCAATAAAAAGTTTAAAACAAAACAAACCCCACAAAAATAACCTATAAATTGAAGGTATTAGAAATACAGTCCTTACTATAGAAAGATTTTCCCCCAGATCATCATCTCAGTGCATATAATTTGGTTTCCATCTCAAATTAATTTAAAGCATTACAGGTTCATGCTTTCCCAGGGAAAAAGCCAGGGAACTGGAACAATACTTTGATGATGGGTGCTTGGTAAATTGCCCTGGCCAATGTTTGTTCTCTAAAAGTATATCCTTATCCTGCAAATTTGACTTTGTCTTAATATGGAGAAAATTAAAACATAGAAGAACATGATGAACTACTTTGGAGTATGGGTAAAAACCATTAAGACAGAACTGAACTATATGAATTAAATTTGAAAAATCTTTCATATCTCTATTTAATTTATGTTTTATTTATTTGAAAAGAGCCAGTAAATATTTACCATTATAGGTTTTATTTGATGTAAATGGATAAACATTTTATTTTGTAAGGTATATATTTTTTAAATACTAAATCTTCCAAGTAAAGTGAACAAGTATTTTTACTTGAAATACTTTGAAAAATAACCTGTTTTACTTTTATTTCGTATAGAAAATAACTTTTAGCTCTGCCTTCACTTTCCTCTAAAAATATTATACTCTATTACTTGAAATATACACTTCAAGATAAATGATTTTATGCATAGAGTTCATGGCATTATATATCAAAAAATGACATAATACTGTACATGTTTCTATTGCTAGGCTGCCAATTTGAGGGCAAAAGTTAATGTTGAAGATTCAAGGTGAAGCTAAATAATTCTTATCCATCTCTTGAGTTATTAAAAATTAATATATTCAGCATTAAATACACCTTTTAAAAAGGAATGATTGTTATCATTATCCTTTTCTTCTTAAATCTTTTGTTTTTCTATTGTCTCTATACTTTTATCTATCTTTTCTTCCAGAAGAATTCTAGGTTTATTTCTGATAACAGCTTCCTCACTATGTGCAAAATGTTAATATATGGTTGGTGAATATAGTAATGAAATAAGGAAGCAGCAAAAGAGAGATCATAGTAAAAAAGATGAAAGCATATAGATAAATGAATCCAAAATCGTCTCTAACCAAGTAGGAGAACTAGATCCTTCTGAAGCCTCTAGGGAGTCAACTCCACTATGATTTAAGTAATCATTATTTAGTAAGGAGGAAAACAAATGGGGCATTCAGGACCCGGTTCGATCCCCAGCACCCACATGGCGCCGACGAGCCGTCTGAAACTCCAATTCCAGGAGACTCCAGTTCCAGGGGAATCGGAGAACCTCTTCTGTGGACCTCCGCGGGCATTGCACGACACGGGTGCACAAACCTGCATTGAGACAGTACATTGATACACCATTACCGAAATATAAATTAAAAAAAAATTTTTTTAATTAAAAAAAATTAATTGTGCATAAGTGTTATGCATAAGTATCTTTTGAGGTGAGGGAAACAGATATTCTTACATACCTCAACTACTTTACACACTTGTCACAGGCTGAATATAGTGATGAATGACAATCTTGGGTGCTATGTTATTGTCAGGGGTCTAGCTGGGACCAACCTTTTGTCTCTAGTTATTTCTCTGATAACCATACATTGGGATAATAATACAAGTTTGAACATCTTTCAAACAAATGGAAATTATACATGAAATTTGATGAGCAACAGATTTAAGCTTTTTTTTTCCAAGCCGTGCGTGCTTGCGCATGCTTTTTAAGGTTTCTTTTACCCATTCTTATTTCTTCATTTGAGAAGTCTCTGTTCTGGTCTATGGCCCATCTCTTTATTGGGTCATTTATTTTCTTGTTTCTTTGTTTTTTGAGTTCTTTGTATATTCTGGATATTAATCCTCTGTTGAATATGTAGCTGAAAAAGACTTTTTCCCACTCAGTGGGTTTCCTCTTCACATCCTTGTTGGATTCTTTTGCTGTATAGAATCTTTGTAGCTTAATAATGTCCCATTTATCAGCTGTCTGAGTAAATGATGTCTGATTTAGAAAGTCCTTTCTTACACCTATATCTTGTAGAGTATGGCCTATGATTTCTTCTAGCAGTTTCAGGGTTTCAGGATTTATATTGAGGTTTTTGATCCATTTGGAGTTGACTTTTGTGCAGGATGAAAGATCAGGATCCAGTTTCATTCTTTTACACGTGGAGATCCAGTTTTGCCTTTACTGTTTATTGAAGATGCTGTCTTGATCATTGGAGTCCTTTTGTGACACCAAGAATGGCTTGTTCTTTTAACGAGCAGGGAAATACTTGCTTCACAGAGTTCAGAAACTTTGAGTGTGCTCCAGGCCCAAGCTTTCCACCAAGTCAGCTTTTTTTTTCTTTCCTTAAAGTTTTCCATGGGAATTTAGTGCCAGTGAAGTCCCTGCCTAGATCTAGGGACTGTGGCTGTTTTAGTATATCCATCTCATACTGATATCCTTAGCTGTGAGACAGAACTGAATGCTGGGTTGGATGTTTTCTGCCTAAAAATCACTAGTGAGCAAACTGAGTAATCCTTGCCTTCTTAATCTAAACATCACTTATGGGAATTTGTAAGAAAGATAAAAATATTAGAAATTTTGACGTCCTTGAATCTTGATTATTCTGTTACCCACTCAAATAATAACCTCAGCTCATGAAAATCCTGATTTCATTTAAATGGTGCAGACCAGGTTTGAATGTTTTCCATTAAAAGTTAGAGGAAGAATAACCAAGATTGAAGACAATTTGCATATAACCTATTGGATGAAATTTTTATCTAATTTAAAGGGATGCCTTTTCCTCTTCCATCATGAAGTTCCTGACCCTTTATCATGCACATAGCCCATTCCCAACTTTTTCATGCACATAACCCATTTCTAACTTCTGTTATCTTTTCTCCTTCAACAAACTCATTTCCCTTGAAAATTTCCTATTGAGAACAATTTGAATCTTGATTTTTTTTTAACAAATGCTTTTCCCATATTAACTTAAAAACGCTGGAGCAGTCAGTCACATGTCCTGATTAACTATGATAAGCTTAAAAATTGTTACATTTTCGGTTTCCCGGGGGATTTCCTCTTGATTAAAGTTTAGTTTAGCAGTTTGCTCATTTCTGTGTTCTGGAGTTCTTTGTTGTAAATACCTTCACTTTCTAGAGTTGATTTTCACAGTAGTAGAAACACGTTGTGATATCTGTTTTAAACGTTTATTTCAAAAATTAAGGAAACACTGAGATCAAGTGAATTATCCACATTAATGTACCTAATTCTTTTTTTCCTCTGCTTGCATGCATGACTATTCCATTTTACTGATTTGTTAATGAAAGTTTCAGGGAAGATAGGTAATGTAGGATATTGCCTTCTCAGAACCCAGTCATTAGCAATAAGGGCCACTTTCAAAAATCTGTGGAGTGTCTTAAAGCTATTACTGTTTCTTAGTGTAGAAGAAGTAAGATGTATGGTATTTTAGTCAAACATCTGAAGAAATTTTTATGATTGAAGTGTTAGTTAGGAGATTGCATCCATAATTGAGTGATAAGTTGACTCTACAATTTTGACTCATTGAACTCATTGGGTATAGATGTTCTTTTTGACTTGACTCAAAGATCTCAATCTATTCATTTTATTGTCTCTAAAAGGAAATATTACAGCAGGTAAAAATCATCTCAATAAACAACCCACTTATTTTCCTGAATGCAAAGAAACTTAATACTGATCTAATGAAAATAATCCTAAAGGAAAATGACAAAAACCAGCCAGTGGATGAGGTCGCCAAGGTAAGAGCACTGTTTATGATGAGAGTGTCATATTACAGGTAACTGTGTGCCACTACAAAACATCACACTTAAACAGAAATGGATCATAAAAGTGTCTATAAACCTTTTCCCTCAGAAAAACCCAATATTGTATGTATCCTTATTAATTTGCCATATGACCTGGAAGAAATAAGATATATCATTCATTTAAAAAAAAAAAAAAAGCCTGTTCAGGCTGGAGAGATGGCTTAGCGGTTAAGAGTACCAACTGCTCTTGCAGAGGACCCGCGTACGGTCCCCAGCACCCACATGGCAGCTGAGAGCCATCTTTAACTCCATTCCAGGGGAATCTGACGCCCTCTTCTGACCTCCATGCCATTGCAAGACATGGGTGCAAAAACCTACATGCAAAGAGT
This sequence comes from Rhizomys pruinosus, assembly GCA_009823505.1. NCBI lineage: Eukaryota > Metazoa > Chordata > Mammalia > Rodentia > Spalacidae > Rhizomys > Rhizomys pruinosus. The sequence goes on along the minus strand of VZQC01002345.1, from coordinate 2,042,932 downwards.
ACATTCATACACTTAAATAAAAAAAACCTATTCACCAAGATGCTAAAATAAATTTATTATACCTAACTCTTCAGAATATGGAACATGATTGGTAAATTCAGGGAAGCATAAATGGTTACTATCAATATTATAACATTAATCACTAGTATATGCTGTCACTAATATAACCTATTATTATAAAAGTCCTCCTTCCTTACTTCTTGTCCTAGTTTGTCTTTCCATTACTGTGACAAAACACTCTGACACCAACTTGGAGAGGAAAGGGTTTATTCAGCTTACATCTCCTGGGTCACATTTTATCACTTACGGAGCCCAAGACAGGAACTCAGGGCAGGAACCTGGAGGCCATGGAGGACTGCTGTTCACTGGCTTGCTCTCTACTGGCTTGCTCTCTGGCTCATGCCCAGCCTGCCTTCCTATACTGTCACTGCTCAACAATCAAGACAACACACCACAGATGTGGCCACAGGCCAATCCAATGGAGCCAATTCCCCAACTGAGGCTCCCTCAACCCAGGTGTGTCAAGTTGACACCAAAGCTATCCAGCACACTTCTCTTCCTCTCACACTTTCCTTCTTTGTCTTCCTTTACCTCTTTTTCTTTAGAATTTGAGACAGGCTCTTGCTATGCAAGATCCATGATCCCATGATCCCCCTGCCCCCACCTCCTAAGCCCTGACATTACAGCAGTGCATCACCATAATCCACTCATATTCAGCTATCTTTATGTCCATTAGAAATTTCTGTGATCACAGATGCAGAATCAAATATTCATTAGAATATTTTAATGTAAATGAGTAATTTACTACTGAGATGTCAGCCCTCTGAAGTGTCCAGAGTGTGGGCATCAGAGCCAAACAGCCTGGTTTCATCAATTATCAGCTGTGAGAGCTTAGGTGAATGAGTCGCTTGTGTTTCATTGTCCTCATCTGTAATAAAGATGATTCAACGAGTTAACTATGCAATACAGGTTAGACATGGTGGCTTTAATCACAGCACCGGGGAAGTAGAGGCTCCCAGATCTCTGGCAAGTTCCAGGCCAGCTGAGGCTATAGGGAGAGCCTGTCTCAAAAAGACAAAAACAAAAAAAAACAAAAAAACAAAACAACAAAAAAAGCAAAACATGTAAAATAGTGCTTGGACTGCCCAGTGCTATGCAGTCTTGGCTAATACTGTCAGTTGGGTTGACTGTCTTTCTCATGAAGCTATCCTCTAGTACACTAGACCTCTTCTTTCTCTTACATTGTCAAGCACTCACTCATCTTTCAGTCACTCAGATACATAGGAGATCTTAGGTCTTCTGTTTCTGGTCTCAGAGGCTGTGCTGAAGGACATTCATGTGTCCCACAGCCTCCTGTTGCTACTTATAGTTGTCATCCTGAGCCACATACAGAGGCCATTAATACAGAGCCCATCAATATAGGATCAAACATAACTTTTAGAGACCTAGGGAAAAATGAAGATGTGAAATTCTTCTACAACTGTTAACCATTTGCAAGACAATAACAGCAAAGTATGATTGAGTTGAGACCCTACTAAGCATGGGACCCTTTTGCAGGCTACAGATATAAATACATGATGCCAGCCCTATGTATGTTCTCTTGGATTTCTTTTTGAGGGGATATTTAAAATCACCACTGGTGGTTTTGGCATTGGGCAAAGCGGGGGAGGGGTTATATTTCGTTGTTCCTGTTGACACTAGGTGTATTTCAACTTCACAGACCTCATTATACTACATGGTAGTACACAACTGTAATAGATTTTGTGGAAAGATGTAAATTCATAATCACCATGCAAAGCAGTAGTGGGGAAAACTTGTATAGATTTAAATAACCTAATTAATCCACAAGTGGATTAATCATATATATATATATATATATAACATCAATGTTTTATATATATATATATATCATCAATGTTTTATATATATATATATATATATATATATACACACACACACACACATATATATATAACATCAAAGTTATATTCCCCTTTTTTCTGAAAGCAACTGTGCTCTTATAATGTGAATCCCTTAACAAGCTTTAGAATTAGCCCACCACTTGTTTTCAGACTTTGTAATCTTGGTATATGGGTGAAGGATATGTAGGCACATTTTAGAGGAATATTAATTTAAAAAGGAAAAGTGTGAATTCTGAAATATGATATAGAAATGACATACAGTTTGTTTTCAGATGACATAACTTTGGTATAGGTGATATATCTCTATCTATCTATACATACATACATACATATATATATATATATATATGTATGTATGTATAGATAGATATGTGTGTGTGTGTGTGTGTGTGTGTGTGTGTGTTGAAGCAATAGATCAAAGGGAACAGCAACAGCAGAGGAACCAGGACAGGGAACCAACTGAAGCAGTAAAGTTATCCCAAGATCAATAATCCTCTGCTTTGAAAAACTTTGAAAAGACTCAGAAAAAGATACAGGGCAGGTATGGCAGGGTGCATGAACTTGGGTGGAGTGGAGGGCATGGAAGGGGAGATGAGTTTAGATTGGGCTGAGAAATGATGTATTAAATGCACAAAAATTCAAGAAAAATATAAAAATAAATATAAGTATATGTAAGGTATAATTTATATTTATATATAAAATTCCTTTGAAATTTTATCACATGAAGTGATCCGCCTTATGTGAAGATTTTTATACCAATTCCGAGTGCTAGTAGTATTTACTTACCGTTATTCCAATTTGTGTTAAAACTTTTTCTTCTCCTTTTCTGAATGCTTCACCTGCAACCCAGCAACGCAGCACGATCCACAGCTGACCAAAGGAACTTGTGATCCTCACATCACCTCTCACCTTTTTCTTCCAGTTAAAATTTTCAGTCATTTGTAACATTGTATTTGAGCTGGAAAAGAGCTTACATTAGTGTGAAGCAAAGGGATGATAGGTGACATTTTGTTAGGACATAAAAATATTCTTTATTTTTAAACAGTTTGAGATTTATGGAAAAAATGAGAGTATGGAATGGATTCTTTCTAGTACTCTGAGATATTACTGTGTTACGTTGGCCTGGCTAGGTATTTCATAGAATGCTCTTGAACTGGGAAGTTTTTGATGCTTGAATATTGTACGAATGGGGTTACAGGTTTGGAGAAAGAAAACTGTACAGGCAGTATCCCTCATTCTAACAAAGGTATAGAATACAAATATGATTTATTACTGTCCATATTAATCTTGAGCTCCTGGGTCATGTAGTAGCCAGAATCCTCTGTGGAATTATTTTTGCCCTCTTTGTACTTTTGTCTGAAAGCAAGTCACTGTGTATAGCCCAATGATAAAGAGTGGGGAAATTGTGATTCACCTCCTGAAGGCAGGTTATCTATGTAAATTATTTGAAATTCTTCACAGGAGATCTCAGAGAAGGTAAGAGGAAGAAACAAAAATATCAAAAGTTGAGGGTCTCTCATAGCCCAGTTTATGTATAATCATTACCAAGCACACAATGTAATTGGAATTACCTGAATGAATAAAAGATTGAATCTTAGAAATTCAAAATAATTTTTTGGGAATATGTAATCTGTACCAATGGGTAGTAAGCAAAGGAAACAAATTCTGTAGTCTGCCTTAAGTATTAATACTTGAGAGAGAGGAAGTATAAAGTAGTGTTAGGAGTGTGAAATTTGGGGTTAGGCATAAGGTTTTGTTATATATAGATCAGGCTGTTCCTAACTTTGTGACTTTGATCAAACTATATATAAAATTCCCCTTACCATTCACTCTCTCACAGGGAAAATAGGATTAATAACCTTAAAAAGATTGTTCTAAGAATTCAATTATTAATATGAAATATTTGGAATAAATACTGAAAATTCTATTGTTACCATTATCATTAAGGGAAATAGTAGTATATCTTTTGAGAAATGGAATGTGATGTCAAATATTGTTAGAGGAATTCAACTGTCTGATACAGAATCCTATTTGTTCTCACTCTTCAACATCTCCCAAATCAGAAATGTTCCCCAAGCATTTTCATGAAGCTAACATTTAAAAAATATGAACTCATGATCAGTGGTTATCCCTCTGAGAATACTGTTAATTTGGTCAATTCCTGATTAGAAATAGCCATGAAAAATGCCTGTGGCTACTTAATCTCTGACCTCAGATCAAATCAAATTTAGTCCTGCAGGAAATGTATACTTGAGAATCCCCTGACTAGTGTGTACTAACCTCCCCTGACTAGTGTGTACTAACTATCTCCTGACTGGTGTGTACTGACTCTCCCCTGACTTGTGTGTACTGACTCTCCCCTGACTGGTATGTACTGACTTACTATCCCCTGACTGGTATGTACTGACTATCCCCTGACTAGTGTATACTTTACTATCCCCTGACTAGTGTGTACTTTACTATCCCCTGACTGGTGTATACTTTACTATCCTCTGATTATATACTTTACTATCCTCTGACAATCCCCTGACTAGTGTATACTTTAGTATCCCCTGATTGGTGTATACTTTACTATCCCCTGACTAGTGTATACTTTACTATCCCCTGATTGGTGTATACTTTACTATCCCCTGATTGGTGTATACTTTACTATCCCCTGACTAGTATATATTTAAAGCCTGTAGTCATTTCATCATCTTCTATCTCATTGTACACAGCATCTAAAACAAGATGAGTGAAAAATATTTGCTGAAGACTAATTGTAGTTATTCATTATGGAGAAAGAAATGTTCTATTTTCATAAGCAGCTTCAATTGCTTACAACATATTTATTTTGTATTTTTATTTCAGTGTGAGCAGAATACCCTGCTCAATTCCCTGTCTAATGGCACCTGCAATGGTGAGTGTACTTTAAGGAGAAAGCAGTCTAAGTGTTTTGACTTGAATTTAGACCAGAAGATAAACGTCACCACTTTCCCCTGTCTACTGTCCTTGGTCATGCATGCTCTTCAACTCTCCCCCCCCCTTCCATCTGCTCACTTTCTTCTCTGTCTTCCCCTCCTCTTCCTGTCTCCTTCATTCTCTGCTCTCCTTTCCTCTTTCTTCTCTTTCCCCTTCTGTTCTTCCTTCTTCCTCCTTTCTCTTTCCTCTTTCAGCCTTCTCCTCTTTCCTGTTCTCTTACATTCTCCTCCATCTTTTCTCTTCTTTCTCCTTTCCATGTTCTTCTTGTTTCATCTTTCTTGTTTTCTTTCTAGTATTATTCACTTAAATTAAGTATTTTAGAGGGAAGTGGTTTACATTTGGTTAATAACTGTTGTATGAAATTACAAAAGCTCAATAAAAATTTAAAAAAACAACCCCCAAAAATAACTATAAATTGAAGGTATTAGAAATACAGTCTTACTATAGACAAGATTTTCCCCAGATATCATCTCAGTGCATATAATTTGGTTTTCCATCTCAAATAATTTAAAGCAATTACAGGTTCATGCTTTCCCAGGGAAAAAGCCAGGGAACTGGAACAATACTTTGATGATGGGTGCTTGGTAAATTGCCCTGGCCAATGTTTGTTCTCTAAAAGTATATCCTTATCCTGCAAATTTGACTTTGTCTCAATATGGAGAAAATTAAAACATAGAAGAACATGATGAACTACTTTGGAGTATGGGTAAAAACCATTAAGACAGAACTGAACTATATGAATTAAATTTGAAAAATCTTTCATATCTCTATTTTAATTTGATGTTTATTTATTTGAAAAGAGCAGAAATATTTACCATTATAGGTTTTATTTGATGTAAATGGATAAACATTTTATTTTGTAAGGTATAATATTTAAATAACTAAATCTTCCAAAGTAAGTGAAAAGTATTTTTACTTGAAATACTTTGAAAATACCTGTTTTACTTTTATTTCGATATAAAAAATAATTTTAGCTCTGCCTTACTTTCCTCTAAAAATATTATACTCTATTACTTGAAATATACACTTCAAGATAAATGATTTTATGCATAGAGTTCATGGCATTATATATCAAAAAATGACATAATACTGTACATGTTTCTATTGCTAGGCTGCCAATTTGAGGGCAAAAGTTAATGTTGAAGATTCAAGGTGAAGCTAAATAATTCTTATCCATCTCTTGAGTTTTAAAAATTAATATATTCAGCATTAAATACACCTTTTAAAAGGAATGGATTAGTTATCATATCCTTTCTTTTTCTTAAACTTTTGTTTTTCTATTGTCTCTATACTTTTATCTATCTTTTCTTCCAGAAGAATTCTAGGTTTATTTCTGATACAGCTTCCTCACTATGTGCAAAATGTTAATATATGGTTGGTGAATTAGTAACTGAAAATAAGGAAGCAAGCAAAAGAGACAGATCTAGTAAAAAAAGAGAAAGCATATAGAATAAATGAATCCAAATCTTCTCTAACCAGAGGACTAGATCCTTCTGAGCCTTAGGGAGTCACACTCCATATGATTTAAGTATCATTATTTAGTAAGAGAGAAAACAATGGGGGCATTCAGGACCCGGGTTCGATCCCCAGCACCCACATGGCGGCCGAGAGCCGTCTGAAACTCCAATTCCAGGAGAACTCCAGTTCCAGGGGAATCGGAGAACCTCTTCTGACCTCCGCGGAATTACCTGCATGCAGACAGTACATTGATACACATACCGAAAATAAATTAAAAAAAAATTTTTTTTAATTAAAAAAAATTAATTGTGATGAATGTGTTATGCATAAGTATCTTTTGAGGTGAGGGAAACAGGATATTCTTACTACCTCACTACTTTACACACTTGTCATAGGCTGAATATAGGGATGAATGACAATCTTGGGTTGCTATGTTATTGCTCAGGGGTCTAGCTGGGACAGACCTTTTGTCTCTAGTTATTTCTCTGATAACCATACATTGGGATAATAATACAAGTTTGAACATCTTTCAAACAATGGAAATTATACATGAAGATTTGATGAGCAACATGATATTAAGCTTTTTTTTTTCCAAGCGTGGTGCTGCATGCCTTTAATCCCAGTACTCGGGAGGCAGAGGCAGGCAGATCTCTGTGATTTCAAGGCCTGCCTGGTCTACAGAGTGCAAGCTCCAGGCTAGCTGGGACAAAAGGGAGACCCTGTCTCAAAAAGACCAAAAAATTATTTTAATTATGTTTGTATGTTTGTGTGTCTCTGTGTAGGTATATACACAGAAGTGCAAGTTCCTAAAGAAGAGGGCATTAGATCCCCTGGTGGTAGAATTAGAGGCAGTTGGTGGTAGAATTAGAGGCACCTGACTTGGGTGCTGGGAACCAAATGAGAAGGCCCTCTGCAAGGGTAGCGTAGGCACTTAACTGATGAGCTGTGTCTCCATCCTCTAAGCTGTAAGTTTTAATAGAATTTTATAGAAAAAAGAATATCCCAGATCCTCCATATATTTGAAATTAGTAAATATTAGTACTGAAGGAATAGTAGTAGGAAATAGAGAAAAACATAAGATTGTAAGAAAATGTATATAGAAATTTGTGGTTACAGGTAAAGCAACACTGACAGATATTTTCTATACCCTTTGATGGTGATTCTGAAGCAGTTTGATTGGTCAGGATATTTCATCTGCCATTTTCCTCTGACTTTGAGATATCTTTAATCCTTTTTCTCTCTCGTTCAGTGGCACCATACTACTCCTGATTTTCTAAGCCTTATATGTTCTTGCTCCTGATTTTACATCCAACTAGCTGTTCTTTAGTTCACAACCTTTTCCAATATCACTTCTGTGACTCTCTGCCCTTAATCATGTTAATTCTAAGGCTTGAAAATTTCATCCTGGGTAAAAGCATAGAACCCAGATGAGTGTTTATAGGGGAAGATGAATTTAATTTGGAGGATGGTAAGTTAAAGATGTCATGAGGTCACCCAGGGGACATTCAGCAGCTTTGGAGGAATACAGAGTAGGCCTGAAAGTGGTTAGATCAAGGACAGACATAAACCAAGAAAAGCAGCAGGTAAAGGAAGAAAAAAAAAAACACTGAAAAATGTCCCTCTTCTCAACAACCTTTTCAGAAGGGAAGATGCATACTTGATAGGTGGTATAATAAGTAAACATATAAAACCGGTTACATAGATTAGATGAAGTCACACCACTTTTCTGAATGAAAACCATTGTTGCACAACTTGTGGAAAAATCTTAAGTGTGTTTAATAGTTTGCCCCTTTTTGTCCCTTTATGCTAATACCAAGAGGATCCCTGTGGATTCTGTTGCCATGGTGATCTGCCATGCAGCCTCTACCACAGGTTACCCTTAACTTGCAGGAGTACTCCAGGTCTCAGCTCTCAAACCATGCTCTTCCTTTCGTTCATACATTCTGCCATGCCTTTATACACTTAGCAAATATGTCTTCTTTAAGACATACTTAATCCTGGGTACAGAAGAGCTAGTACATATTCAAGGATGAAGAAAGTAGTTTATAATGGCTTCTAATTTCATGGACTCGGAAGTTTAACAAGGTTCCCATTCTTAAAGTCTTTCTCCTACTTCCTAAGCCTCAAATCAACAACTAAATGTATATGAATTTTTTGTTGCTGCTGTAGCAAACGCTCCTGAACTTAGCACTCTCTCATCTGGCGCAGGACCTGGTTTCAGGTTCCAGAACCCACAAAGTGTTCAGAATTAATGTTAAACATGAGTCCCCTGTAGGTTTGCTAAGGTTCATCCAAGTCAGTAGCTGTATCTCTGCAAATTCTCTAACTCGAATCTCTTCCTCCTACAGAAGAAACTTCACAGCCTCACTCTCATGAGAAGTGTTCTTTGGTCCTGGACTGTACTGCCTTGACCTTTTTTGACTATACCGGAGTCTCCATGCTTGTTGAGGTAATTACACAACCAGAGTCAGGCCCAATTCCTTCCATTCTTTTCAGTAGCAGGAATATCCTTCAGTTGTTCTCTGCTCCAGAGTCCAAGCCCCTTTTGCACAAGGGACATCAGACATTATGCCATGTACCACTGTATGTTTATTTCCAGAAGACCTCATCATGATGCTAGATCTTTGTGTCAGGGTTAAAGTTTTCCATGCCTTTAGAAAGGAGAAAGCCCCCCAGGGAGCCGGCTACATCAGCAAGTGGCTGTGGTCAGAGCAACGTGTTCTTTCATGTCTCAGATGGTTCAGTTTCACCCTGTGCCAATTCTGGTCTCTCAGTGATCCATACAGGAACTTTTCTATGTTCTCTGAGGCAATGGTGCTTATTTCTCTGTCATCTCTGTGGGTTTGCATGATCAAGGTGCTAAAAAACCAAAACTCTGTTGTTTTTTGTTGTTGTTGTTTTTCTGCAGACCTGACATAGTTTACAATTTCCTATTTCCACAGAGAGAATATCTAGTTTTGTGAACTCTTAAGAAAACTCATACCCATTTCTGGAAAATATTTATCTTTTCTTTAGAGTAAATTCTATGCCAACAAGGAATGTATTATTTTGCTGATTTCTGTGTTCTTCCTGTGTAAACTAAGTTGCATGTAGTGGGGGTCACTTGAGTTTAGGGCAGCCCATGTGTCCCCAGTCCTCTACCAGGACCTGTAACAACCAGCTCACCTGCCACTGTGTACTTGCTCCCTATGACAATTCTTAGACCCCTTTCCTTGTGACTTGTATCTTCTGTTCTTCTGCTGATTTCGCCCACTTCATCTTCCCTGAACTCCACTTCTTTCTGCTTTACCTACAGAAGCAGCTGCTTTGTGTCTGCACCTTCCCCATGCTGTGGGTGGGTACTTCCCTGTGGTAGAAGCTGAGCTCCTGGGAGAACTACCTTCCTTTCTCTCAAGGAACTCAGTACTGTGCTCCACAAAGCAGGTTGTATAAACACAGTTGATTTCACAGTTACATACTTTTATACGGAAGAAGGAAGAATCTTTTATTTTTTCTGTATTTGTCATGGGCCGATATGAACATTCACCTTTAAAGAGTTGTATTGCTTTGAAATTTGTTGCTGAAATTATTAGCTGCCCTCTCTAGGTGTCTCAAACCACTAATGCTTAGAGTTCATAAAGGGGAATAAATAACTACTTACTGGCCTTAAGGTTAGCATTTAAAGTTGCAGTGTAGAGGAACCCCAGCAAACCAGGCACTGGCATGTTAATAAAGTTTTGTGGCATTTATGTCTTATTTGTATTAATGATTTAAAAATTCCATAGAAGAGAGTGAAGTAAAACAATTGGGACATTTTATTTTTTTAATTGGCAAAGATATAATACTTGTACTTGGTAAGGAATGAAAAGTTGATACATGAAACTGGCAGTTTTATATCCATTTTCCCTTTAATATTCTTACTACCATTTGGTTTATTTCATGATTATAACAATGCTTATTAATAACAGAGGCTTTAAAAATCGACAAATTGTAGGTCCACACATCAGTCAAACACTAGTTTTATGGTGAGAACTAAAGTAGTTTTGGCATTCAATTTTTGGTAACTTTGATAATACTCAAGTAGTTTTTACATAAGGTTGATGCAAAGATAAGTGCAAGTTTGCATTGTGGAAATTTAATATGGAGATGCATTCATTTCTAAGCTAAATCTTACACTTAAATTGGACATACAAAACCTATCAAAATAGAATTTCTCAGTTGTCTCAGGTCCCACATGAGAGTTAGGTGCCCCTGGTCATTGCCCCTTGGGAGTTCTCCAGGTTGTCTGTGTCCATGGTTCCTACCCCTTGGAACTTCTGCATGTTCTCTATGTGTCCTGGCTCCTACCCCTTGGGACTTCTCCAGGTTCTCTATGTGCCCTGGTTTCTACCCCTTGGGACTTCTCCAAGTTCTCTATGTGTCCCTTGTTCCTACCCCTTGGGACTTCTCCAGGTTCTCTATGTCCCTGGTTCCTACCCTTTGGGACTTCTCCAGGTTCTCTATGTGTCCCTGGTTCCTATCCCTTGGGATTCTCCAGGTTCTCTATGTCCCTGGTTCCTACCCTTTGGGACTTCCCCAGGTTCTCTATGTGTCCCTGGTTCCTATCCCTTGGGATTCTCCAGGTTCTCTATGTCCCTGGTTCCTACCCCTTGGGACTTCTCCAGGTTCTCTATGTGTCCCTGGTTCCTACCCCTTGGGAATTCCCCAGGTTCTCTATGTGCTCTGGTTCCTACCCCTTGGGACTTCTCCAGGTTCTCTATGTGTCCCTGGTTCCTAACCCTTGGGACTTCCCCAGGTTCTCTATGTGCCCTCCTTCCTACCCCTTGGGACTTCTCCAGGTTCTCTATGTGCCCCTGGTTCCTACCCCTTGGGACTTCTCCAGGTTCTCTATGTGTCCCTGGTTCCTACCCCTTGGGACTTCTCCAGGTTCTCTATGTGTCCCTGGCTGCTACCCCTTGGGACTTCCCCAGGTTCTCTATGTGCCCTGGTTCCTACCCCTTGGGACTTCTCCAGGTTCTCTATGTGCCCTGGTTCCTACCCCTTGGGACTTCTCCAGGTTCTCTATGTGTCCCTGGTTCCTACCCCTTGGGTCATCTGCAGGTTCTCTATGTGTCCCTGGTTCCTACCCCTTGGGTCATCTGCAGGTTCTCTATGTGTCCCTGGTTCCTACGCCTTGGGTCTTCTGCAGGTTTTCTATGTGCCCTTGTTCCTACCCCTGGGGTCTTCTGCAGGTTTTCTGTGTGCCCTGGTTCCTACCCCTTGGGACTTCTCCAGGTTCTCTATTTGCCCTGGTTCCTACCCCTTGGGACTTCTCCAGGTTCTCTATGTGCCCTCGTTCCTACCCCTTGGGACTTCTCCAGGTTCTCTATGTGTCCCTGGTTCCTACCCCTTGGGACTTCTCCAGGTTCTCTATGTGTCCCTGGTTCCTACCCCTTGGGACTTCTCCAGGTTCTCCTTGTCCCTGGTTCCTACCCCTTGGGGCTTCTCCAGATTTTCTGTGTGCCCCTGGTTCCTACCCCTTGGGACTTCTCCAGGTTCTCTATGTGTCCCTGCTTCCTACCCCTTGGGACTTCTCCAGGTTCTCTATGTCCCTGGTTCCTACCCCTTGGAACTTCTCCAGCTTCTCTATGTCCCTGGTTCCTACCCCTTGGAACTTCTCCAGGTTCTCTATGTCCCTGGTTCCTACCCCTTGGGACTTCTCCAGGTTCTTTATGTGCCCTGGTTCTTACCCCTTGGGACTTCTCCAGGTTCTCTATGTGCCCTCCTTCCTACCGCTTGGGACTTCTGCAGGTTCTCTATGTGCCCCTGGTTCCTACCCCTTGGGTCTTCTCCAGGTTCTCTCTGTCCCCTCCTTCCTACCTCTTGGGACTTCTCCAGGTTCTCTATGTGCCCCTGGTTCCTACCCCTTGGGACTTCCCCAGGTTCTCTATGTGTCCCTGGTTCATACCCTTTGGGACTTCCCCAGGTTCTATCTGTGCCCTCCTTCCTACCCCTTGGGACTTCTCCAGGTTCTCTTTGTGCCCTCCTTCCTACCCCTTGGGACTTCTCCAGGTTCTATCTGTGCCCTCCTTCCTACCCCTTGGGACTTCTCCAGGTTCTCTTTGTGCCCTCCTTCCTACCCCTTGGGACTTCTCCAGGTTCTCTATGTGTCCCTGGTTCCTACCCCTTGGGACTTCTCCAGGTTCTCTCTGTGCCCTCCTTCCTACCCCTTGGGACTTCTCCAGGTTCTCTTTGTGCCCTCCTTCCTACCCCTTGGGACTTCTCCAGGTTCTCTATGTGTCCCTGGTTCCTACCCCTTGGGACTTCTCCAGGTTCTCTCTGTGCCCTCCTTCCTACCCCTTGGGACTTCTCCAGGTTCTCTGTGTCCCTGGTTCCTACCCCTTGGGACTTCTCCAGGTTCTCTGTGTCCCTGGTTCCTACCCCTTGGGACTTCTCCAGGTTCTCTCTGTGCCCTCCTTCCTACCCCTTGGGACTTCTCCAGGTTCTCTTTGTGCCCTCCTTCCTACCCCTTGGGACTTCTCCAGGTTCTCTGTGTCCCTGGTTCCTACCCCTTGGGACTTCTCCAGGTTCTCTGTGTCCCTGGTTCCTACCCCTTGGGACTTCTCCAGGTTCTCTATGTGCCCTGGTTCCTACCCCTTGGGACTTCTCCAGGTTCTCTATGTGTCCCTGGTTCCTACCCCTTGGGTCATCTGCAGGTTCTCTATGTGTCCCTGGTTCCTACCCCTTGGGTTATCTGCAGGTTCTCTATGTGTCCCTGGTTCCTACCCCTTGGGTCTTCTGCAGGTTTTCTATGTGCCCTGGTTCCTACCCCTTGGGTCTTCTGCAGGTTTTCTGTGTGCCCTGGTTCCTACCCCTTGGGTCTTCTCCAGGTTCTCTATGTGCCCTGGTTCCTACCCCTTGGGACTTCTCCAGGTTCTCTATGTGCCCCTGGTTCCTACCCCTTGGGACTTCCCCAGGTTCTCTATGTGCCCTGGTTCCTACCCCTTGGGACTTCTCCAGGTTCTCTATGTGTCCCTGGTTCCTACCCCTTGGGTCATCTGCAGGTTCTCTATGTGTCCCTGGTTCCTACCCCTTGGGTCTTCTGCAGGTTTTCTATGTGCCCTCGTTCCTACCCCTGGGGTCTTCTGCAGGTTTTCTGTGTGCCCTGGTTCCTACCCCTTGGGTCTTCTCCACGTTCTCTATGTGCCCTGGTTCCTACCCCTTGGGACTTCTACAGGTTCTCTATGTGCCCTCCTTCCTACCCCTTGGGACTTCTCAGGTTCTCTATGTGTCCCTGGTTCCTACCCCTTGGGACTTCTCCAGCTTCTGTATGTGTCCCTGCTTCCTACCCCTTGGGACCTCTCCAGGTTCTCTATGTCCCTGTTTCCTACCCCTTGGGACTTCTCCAGGGTCTCCATGTGCCCTCGTTCCTACCCCTTCGGACTTCTCCAGGTTCTCCATATGCCCTCATTCCTACCCCTTGGACTTCTACAGGTTCTCCATATGCCCTCGTTCCTACCCCTTGGGACTGCCTCACGTTCTCTGTCCCCATTTGACTTACCTTTCTCCTTTTGATCAGGTGTAAATTTTGTACATCCATATAATCCATTCTTCTTTAAAACCATCCCCATTCTTGCTCCTACAGTTCCTCCCATCACTTTTCCTTCTCAACTTCATGTGCTCATGTTTTAAAGCACAGAGTCCTCTTTGTGTTCCGTGTATGTGCTTGGGTTAGACCTGTCTCTGGAATATGAGTACCTGTCAGAGGCCTCATCCAGAGGAAAGCTGACTCTCCCTCCTCAGCAGCCGGCAATTGCTAGGACCTACTCAGCTAGATATCGGACTTCACGATCACCTCCCAGCCACGCTGTGTCTGTGTATGGCTTGATCTTGTGCAGGGCTTGTTCTTGCAGCTGCAGTCTCTTTGAGTTCGTGTGTACAGTGCCTCATCATGCTGAACAAATGCTGTGTTCTAGCCCACACCCACTACCTCAGGCTGTTACTGTCTTTCTGCCCCCTCTTCTCTGATTATCCCTGAGCCTTTCAGGGAAGAGGTGTGATATAAGTGTCTCATTTAACTGAACACTCTACGGTCTCTTATTCTCTGCTTTTTAAAACCAGTTTTTGACCTCTGTATTAATTTCCATCCACTGCAAAAAGAAGATTCTCTGATGAGGGTTGAGAGATGCCTTTGGTAGAAGCTTCCTAATAAACATATAGATTATATATTATAGATATATATAATATATTATATATAGCAAAGCCAAATTCAAAATGAAATCTTCCTGGTAACATAGGCGATCAAATTCAAGGCCCAGGTTTGGGTTACCAACCTCATTTTAAATGTTTTACTATTTTTTTCTTTTATTTGTATGAGTGCATTGCCTGCATGTATGTAAGCACACTGCATGTATGTATGTGCATTGCCTGCATGTATGTAAGTGCACTGCTGGCAGTGACCACAGAGGCCAGGGGAAGCTGTCAGAACCTCTGGAACTAGAATGTTTGTTAGCTTCCAAGTGGGTTTTGGGAATCAAACCCAGGTCTTCTGGAAGAACAGCAAATATTCTTTATCATCCTAGGATTACCTTTTTTTATTTTTAAGGTAATGGTCAGTGGGGTCTCATAGATTCCATAAACAATACAGACTGTTGCCATTTTTCTTGATTGCCCTCCAGAACTTGTTGGAAAGACCCTGTTGATATAGTACATGTAACAAAAAGAGCAGAAATCAAGCTGGTACTGATGTGGAAGCTTCATCCCTACTGGTTAGATTCCACAATGGTGGAAAGTTCTGTGGATCCTACTGGGGAAGAAAAGTAATCAGCTGTTGAGCCCTGAACACTACAATAATGACTGGCTCTGGCAAGATATAGGCACTGGTGCAGTAGTGCACAAATATTATGGGAGTACACAGCCACTTTCTGATTGGATTGAAGGCCCACTCTATAAGACAGAACTCATGTCTGGCACTACTAACTGGGCCCCAAACCAGTGGCTGACTAGATCATAGGCCCAGGGGGAGAACCCAATACTCTTATTCTGCTAAATGAGTATAGTAATAAACTGCCCCTCAAATTCATATCTTTTTAGTCTTTCTTTGTGTGTATGTGCCTGTGTGTAGGTATATGTGTGTGATATGTTTATGTGTGTGAGTGTGGTGCATGTGTGCCCCAGGATATGTGTGCAAGGCAGAGGACAACCTTGGGCTTTGCTCCTGGCTTGCTTTCTACCTTGTTTAAGATGATGTCTTTTGTCAGGTTGTGAGTTTCAGGGAATTCTCTTGTCTGTGCCTTTTGTCCTCCCATAGGAGCAGGAAGATCAAAAATGTGTGCTTCTTATGGCATCTGGTGTTATGTTTGTTGTAGGAATTAGAACTCAAATATTGGTGGCTCAGAGATTATATATATATATATATATA
>VZQC01002345.1:1960209-2026823 GCA_009823505.1 Rhizomys pruinosus | reverse complement strand
CACACACACACACACACACACACACACACACACACATTTTTTAAATCTATGCATTAAAGTACAAATAAATTTAATTTGCAATGAAAATTATCTCTTACTTCCAGTTATCCTGGATAAGTCCAGCAAAAACAGAGACTCCTCATCATATTTTCTTTCCCTCCCTCCCTCCCTCCCTCCCTTTGCCTCTTCCTCCCTTCGTTCGTTCGTTCCTTCCTTCTTTTCTTCCTTCCTTCCTTTCTTTCTTTTGAGACAGAATCTCCCTGTAGCTTCAGCTGGCCCTGAATTCAGTATGTAGACCTGATTGACCTTGATCTCATGGAGGTCTGCTTGTGTCTGCCTGCTAAGTGCTGGGATTAAAGGCATGCATCACCACTCTTGTTTTTTAATAGCACTCTTTCTCAATAGTTTACTTAGTGGCTTCAATGTAAAGAACACTGTCTGGAATGTAGATCGAAAGGAGTGGAATGACTTCTATTTATTTATTCCCCAGGGATATGGGGGAGGTCAGTGAACTAGAGATTATGTTTTATCAACATCAACAAACCAACCACACAATGTGCTCCATTGAGCTGAAGAAAAATGATCAAACACTGAGAGGTCACCTTGAATTAATCACTTTAACTTACAGAAGCAGGAGCCATTTATTCAATGTAAAAATTAAAGCCCATATTTTATTTTCTTTAAAAAAATATTTAAATGTGTATGATTGTATTGCCTGCATGTAGGTAAGTGCACCTGTGTCATGCAGTGCCCCTACAGGTCAGAAGAGGGTGTCAGATCCCCTGAAACTGGAGAAATGGGTGGTGGTTAGCCTCCATGTTGCTGCAGGGAATTGAATGCATTCCTTTGAAACAGCAACCACTACTCTTAGCCACTGAGCACTCTCACCAGCCCCCCATATTTTATTATCTATCTTTATTTATACTCAAATTGATGAACTCGGATTATTTCACAATTCTTACTTACCCTGATGGAGATGTATGAGGGAAATTACAGGTGCATCACACATGGCTAGAATGTATTGTAAATGTAGCTTTATGTGCTTTTTGTATAGGACACATTGCTATTATATATCCAAATCCATTCAAATGTAAATGAAACCTCCAAATTTACTTCTCAGTGAATTTTGTGGTCTGACTTTTGTTTAGGTGAGTTTAAAATTAGAGTCTTTCAGAAATTGTTTTTGCTTAAAATTGACTAGGAGTTAAGAGTCAAGGCTGAAGTTATCCCAAAGCATTAGATTAGTTAGAATTTGACATCTTGGTGTACCTTTAAAACTGGAAGTTAGGCCAGGTGCAGTGTTGCATGCCTGTAATCCCAGCACTCAGGAGGCAGAGGCAGGTGGATCTCTGTGAGCTCAAGTCCAGCCTGGTCTACATAGCGAGCTCCAGGCCAGCTGGGACTAAAGGGAGACCCTGTCTCAAAAAGACTAAAAAAAAAAACCCTGAAATTAGGTAATGCAAATTGGATCAGGTCATAATGTATATATATATATATATATATATATAATATATATATCTATAATAATATATAATACATAATGTATCCATTGATGGAATATATTATGTCCATGAAATGTGCTTAAATTATTGTGAAATATTAAAGTTAACAGGCCAGCAGCATCTATCTCTTCCAAAATGGGTCTTTGACTTCCAATAAAAGATGTGGACTGCAACTTTATATCATTCTAGAGGGAAGAAAATGTGTTTTCACCTTTATTAAATGAAATGGTGATAGGAGAGGCAAATGCCTCACTCTATAATCTTAGCCTTCCAGATGCTTTCTGGGTAGGAACAACTGTGTAACAATGCCTCCCTCTGGTGGTTTCATTCCAGAAATGTGGTTTTTATTGTTTGTTTTCCCTAGAAATCCTCCTTTCTTCCAAAGCCTGACTTATTCCTTGTGGTCAGCTATTCTGAATTAACTATAAATGTTCTCTTTGGCTTCCTACAGGTTTTCTTCAGCTGTAAAAACAGAGGCATTGATGTGTCCTTAGTGAAATGCCCAGGTAGGAGCATGTCCTTGGCTGGTGTAGGTTGAGATCCCTCTCTACTCTACGTGTCTTTATAGCACCCTTGTTTCTTGCAGCTTCTTTGATAAAAGCAATGACATACTATGGAGACCTAGACTCTGAGAAGCCGATTTTTTTTGACTCAGTGTCTGCCGCAATAAGTCACATCCACTCAAATAAAGTAAGTTGATTAAATTAACATGTAGGGGTTGTAAGAAAAACTAGATTACATTATCATGGGCTTTGAGAATTTCATAATAGCCCCCCCTCCCCACTGATATCTGAACTCTGTGAATAGTGCTTTTCTCTCTATCTGACATATTTGCTATACATGAAGGAATGGCTTTACTCATTTTGGTGAGCCAGTTATGAACAATTGTTTAATAATTTGGATCTTCTAATGACCTCCTGGGTCAGAGGATCATGTAGCAAGTACATATTCTTTGCTTTAATAACCTTCTACACTCCCCTAATAGAACTTTCCCCTCTCAAAGCAGAAATAATAAGTATAGATTTTATTGTTTTCTGCTCAGATACCTTTGCCAGTTAGTTTATTTTAGTTTCCATCTTTTTTTTAAATTTTATTTATTTCTGTATGTGTATGAATGTACTGTCCGCATGCAGGTCTGTGCACCCGTGTCGTGCAATGCCGTGGAGGTCAGAAGAGGGTGTCGGATTCCCCTGGAACTGGAGTTCTCCTGGAATTGGAGTTTCAGACGGTTTTCGGCCGCCATGTGGTTGCTGGGGATCGAACCCGGGTCCTCTGTAAGAGTGATTGGCACTCTTAACTGCTAGGCCATCTCTCCAGCCCAGTTTCCATCCTTTGAAACATCATTTGCAGAGTCTAGTGGTCATATGACAAGTAAATACTGCGCTTTTTGTTTAGTTTTACAATGATTCCCAAAGTAACATGTAATTTCCTGCCATTTTCCTTGGGCTTTGAATCATTTTACCTTCCTCAGCCCTAGAACGACATTGGTGCCTTCAATAGTAATTGTATATCAGCAAGAACTGTACGTAGTTTCAAAATAATTATACCGTTGTCATAATTATGCGGCTAACATGTCTTGTAATCAACTGCCTTTACAGCTCCACATGAAGTAGATGTACTAATTTACTAAATTTTAGGAAAGGGAAAACCAAAGCCGGAGGAAGGTATGGCATTCGAACTGATTTCAAAGCTAGTTGTCCGGTCCTGCTTCTGAGCCCTCAGTCCTGGTACTCTTCTGGGCTCTCAGACTTCATCAAACGCCCATTTCCATAGCATGACTGGACCACTGGCTGCTACCATTCTTTACCATGACACGGAGTGAAGAATTGTATAAGTAGTAGGGAACTTAATTCTGTCTCTTTTATTTCAGAATTTGAGCAAATTCAGTGACTACAGTGAAGTCTGAGACGCACTTGTTGACGTGTACATCCTGCCTTTAGCAACTGCCCTGAGCAGGATGGATACTAGCATTTGACACCTATTTTTGTGTAAATCCTACATGTGACCTCTGCTACAATAAAGATGATGCAAGTTAGCATCTGCACAGCCACGGGTCAAGATTTGCTGACACCTTCTTTTTCCAATCTTTCTAAATGAGCGGATTCATTTAGTTATTTTATACAGTAATCAGCATGTATTTAGCTTTAGTGTATCAAAGAGTAAACATAAATTTATTTCCTTTAATGACAGTATTTTGTAGTGTCTTATTTCTATTTTACTGTAAGCTAGAATTATAAACAGGAAAACACTTTCATAAGAAGTGGCTTGAAATATTTATAGGGCATTTGTTAAAAATTTTAGATCACATAATTAATAGAAAACAGTTAGCAAATGTGCCATTTTCTCATAGTTTTCCCACAAAGCTATTTAAGCATCAATAAGACTGAGTATCAGTTTGTACAACAGAATAGAAACCCATAGAAATAGTAATCAGGAAAAGACAAAGTAGAAGTTATTGGTATTTCAACATATCAGCAGGACCATTCTGGAAGTATTCAAGCATATTTTCATATTTGGATTAAAACTGGTGTCGCAATACAGCCTCATTCTTTTTTTTTTTTTTTTTTTTTTTTTTTTTTTTTTTTTTTTTTTTTTTTGGTCTTTCATATCGAAGACAGGGTCTCTCCTGCTGCTCCAGCTGTCCTGGAACTCACTCTGAAGACCAGGCTGGCCTTGAACTCACAAAGATCTTCCTGCCTCTGCTTCCCAAGTGCTAGGATTAAAGGCGTGCGCCACCATGCCCAGCTAATACAGCCACATTCTTAAACATTATTGATTGTGAATACTGAAAATGCTTACGATATCCATTCAGACAGCTCTCATTTCCATAATAACTCCCATAAGATTTTCTCTATTCAGATTTATTTTTTAATGGAATTATAGAATAGGGGGATTTTTACAGCCTATATTTTTTTTGACAAATATAATTTTTAGATGATGAATAGAATAGCTTTGTGCTATTTTAGTATAAGATTAGCTTTAGCAATTGTGAACTTTCTGTTTCAGAGGTAATATTCATTAACATGCATTATTATCTATCTATACCAAAATAGGTTGATAGATCTCCTTGGTACATTGTTTTCTTTTTCTTTTGCTAGAGGAGAGTTTGGATGTGATTATCTGTAAACTCACCAAGCACCAAAAAAAAGAGGATAATTAATGACCAAAAAAAAAAAAAAGGATAATTGATGACACTAGTGATGAGCTGGAAGTGCAGACATCATTGTTTTCATGCTTGTTCCTGTATTTCTGATTGCATACATGTACACCGTTTTACATTTTTATTTAACAAATTAAACTATATATAAAAGGCAAAGACCCACAATTATGTTTTCGTCTTAATGGCATACATTTCAACTGTTGTAGAAACTAAGAATATCCTATAAAATCAGCTATTTTAAAGGGCGTTTAAGATGCATGCTAAAAATAAAATTAGAAAGCTTGCCATTTAGTAATTTTTGTGGGCATCTGTAAGAGTAAATTCTATTGTTCTGCCCAAGTGACAGATTGAAATGCTCTTTAGCAATGTGGTAAACATTCTTGTGACCCTTTATTTTAATGATTGGCCCTGGTAATATAATAAAAAATACTAATACTAAATGCCCTACATTCTCAGAACAAAGTTATTTTAATTTTTACTGAAACAAACTAAAAATCTTGGTCTCTAAAATCTCAATCCTTTCATCTCTATCTTGGATTGAAGTGTACAAGGCAACTAATATTGTCTATCAAACACTGTCCCAGGGAATGCTAGAGGTAAGAATTAGTAGGCTCTTTAAAGAAAGGAAATTTATTCTGCAGTATCCAATTAAATATTCCAAAGGTTCATGGTGGTAATAGTCACATGTCCAATACATTGATCATTAGAATATATAAACATCAGTCAAGGAAATCAAGAAATGAAATAGATTTTTGCGACCTATAAAACTGAGAGTTTGCTGTGCTAGTCTGCCCTGTAATTGAACTGATTCATTGTAAGCATTTTCTAATTTGGGGGGAATTATGTAGAGATGATTTGTTCTATTTTATTGTAAATTTGGATATAGTATTGTCTGAGAAATTGCATTTGAATGCATTTAAATATTTATAGATGTTTAACATATAAGAAGTTAAATCCACTAACTTTGGTGTCAAATGTTAATGTTATATTCAAAGACAAGGAAAATCAAGCCATGAACTGTATTAGGTTCACTGTCAATTGTTTTTCCCAAGGCGATAACTGCTTACCTGAAAAAAAGTACTTTGTATCAAGTTCTGAGAGTCTAAAACTGAAGATAAGTTTTAGACACACAAGTTTCAAAAACATGAATGTTTAAAGCAGGATTTAACAACACAATAGGCTCCTAAGCGGACTGCTTTTACAAGCACACTGAGTTATTCTTAGGGACTATCTTATATTTATATATGATAAACTCCTTCATATTACTTATGATAGTAAAGGAACATAAAAAATTAAAACTGACCTATACAAGTGTAAGCACCTAATGTAATGACAGAGTTTAAATATGTATCCAGGAAAAGACTATTAACATTACATTTATGCAAATTAAATGCCCTTAAATTTTACCATTTGTCTTTCACTTTAAAGGTTATTTGCCCTCAATTATCTAATTCCAGTGTTATGAAGTTTAGCTGAAACTACTCTGCAGTAATTTATTTGACAGATCTCTATTCTATAACTATGTAATGTAATGAAGAAAGAGATCGTTCTTTCAATGAAAACATTAATGTGTTAATACCCCATATGAATGGTGCTTGGCATTTAGTGGTTACCGAAATATGTTGGTAGGTTGCTGAACACACGTATGCCTTGAAATGCACATTCTGTGTTGTTTAGTATGGTGATATAATCCAGTATCAAATGTTTTTTGGCAGCAAGTTTATTACCAGATTTCAAATAGGAGTTAAGTGGCAATTTCACAGTCCAAAGATGTAGTTAAAAATCATGTAGTCTGATATACTGCACTTATTTTTAAAATATTTTTCCATGTACTTAATTATCTTTTTTATAATTCTTTGTACTAACTCAGCATGTAACAACCAATTTACCTGGAAATAAATTGAAATATAACTATAATGATTAAGTGGATTTGTGTCCATTATTTCAGAGTATTTATTCTCCTGCAAAGCAAATAATACATATTGCTTTTTTGGGCCAGTCATAAAATATGTGTTGAAATTCTTAAAAAGTATTCATGGGGTTGGAGAGATGGCTCAGTGGTTAAGAGCACTGACTGCTCTTGCAGAGGACCAGGGTTCGATTCCCAGCACCCACATGGCAGCTAAGAACCGTCTTTAACTCCAGTTCCAGGGGAATCCAACACCCTCTTCTGACCTCCGTGGCATTGCACAACACAGGTGCACCAACCTACATGCAGACAGTATACTCATACAGACAAAAAATAAATAAATAATAAAAACGTATCCATTAGTTCTAGTGATTTGTTCTTACAAAATTTAAATCTAAACCTGTAAGGTCCTCTGCCTTGATTTATGCACTGTTGATAGGGGTATTTTTTCATCAGAAAACTATAATTACACAATCTTATTTAACCTGCCTTATATTCTTTCTCTTCTAATTTTATTTGATTGTGTGCATTTTTTTCTTTTTTTAATTTTTTTTAAAGTTTTATTTATTTCTGTATGTGTATGAATGTACTGTCTGCATTCAAGTCTGTGCACCCGTGTCGTGCAATGCCGCGGAGGTCAGAAGAGGATGTCGGATTCCCCTGGAACTGGAGTTCTCCTGGAATTGGAGTTTCAGACGGTTCTCGGCCGCCATGTGGGTGCTGGGGATCGAACCCCGGTCCTCTGCAAGAGCGGTCGGCGCTCTTAACCACTAGGCCATCTCTCCAGCCCGATTGTGTGCATTTTTATGTTCTGCCTGTGTTCTTCATTATATGCTCTTTTTTTTTTTACCTCTCTTGAGTTCAGGGGCTAAATTCAATTGTAATTGTTACTGCTTAAAAACCAAGAAATTACAACATTTTTTTCTAGATATGGAAGATATAACAGTGAATAAAGCAGATTTAAAAAATCCCTATGCTCCCAGGGCTTAGATTCTAACCAGAGAACACAGAAAATAAACAAAATGCATTTGAAGTTTTTTTCTATTGTGAGTTTGATGATAATAAATGCTAAGAAGATAGATAAATCATAGAATGATAATTAAAAGCACAGTAGATTAGGCTTGCACCCCTATGTAGGGTAGCCAGAAGGTGACTAATGGTATTACATAATCCACTTGGATTATACTAAGAGACTTAAGCTGCACGTATTTCTTTCTCATAGTTCTACAGACTGAGAAATTCAAGATGAAGGTCAGGCCAATTCAGTTTCTGGTAAGGGCTCTTTTCTTTTGTAGATGATGCCTTCTTACTGAAAAGGAATAGAGGAAAGACAAACATCTCCTTTTACAAGAGCGACCTCATGACAGTATCTTCAACTTTAATTAATATCTACTAGGCAGATACAATCCCAAATAGAGTTCAGCCCATGCTATTCTTCCCATGGCCTCTTCCAATTCATGTCCTCATCATCTGTAAAAATTGTATTCATTAAATTCTAAGAATACCCAAGGTCTTAATTCAGTCTACCATTAATGTCAAAGTCTAAATATCATCTTACTCTTATAAGTTGAGAATAAAGGTTTGAGTCATCTCTAGGCAACACTTATTTCCAGAAATGAACCTGTGCAAAAAAGATAAACTATATATATACTACCAAAGTACAGTCAGAGGACAGATGTAGAATTGATGTTTTCATTCCTAAACTAATCTGAGAAAGAAAGGAGCGATAGGCCCAACCAAGTCAAAAGACGAATTCCAGGGATTGAACTCCAGTCCTTGGGCATAGTGACAAGTACCTTTGCCTGCTGAACCATCTTACCTGCCCAGATCCATGAAATTTTAAAGCTTGAAGACAATCCTCTTTAGTCTGATGATGCCTCATGTTTTGGACCTTCTGGAGTGTCTGTTAGTTCTGCTGCCAAAGTGCTGCTCCCCAACCCCATGGCTTTGCAAGATCAGGTTAGGGGATCCCTGCAATGAGGAGATGGAAACAATGCACCTAACCTTTGAAGCTCGCAAACACGGTGAGATCTCGAAATTGCTTTTCATGTCATCTTCCTTTTTCCTGAAAAATATAGCGTGCACTTAAGCCCACCGGCACTATGGTTCTGGCCTGAAGAAACCGAGATGTCTCTTATTCTTCCAGTTGACCCATCTCTGCCCTCTTCTGTTCACAAGGGCTGTGTTGGTGCTGGTTTGATTCCATTTTCACTCCTGCTGGATTGGGTGATTAACTTCATAGTGAAACAGACAGTGGAGAAGATATTTTGTAACCAATATGTCCTTTTTCCACCCTCCTCCAAGAATGCACTGGGCACACAGCGAAGAGTACAAGCAGGAAGTACTTTATTCTCAATTCAATATTAACAACCTTTTTTATTTTTTAATTTTTATTGATGCTTTGTGCATTTCATACATTATTTTCCAATTCAGTTTAGGCACATTTCCCTTTCCCTTCCCCCCCACCCCCACCCCATCCCAGATCATGCATTCTGCCATAACTGTCCTGCATCTTTCTCTCAGTTTTTTTCATTTTTTCGCTATAAGTGATAATCCATGAGTACAAGCATCCTTCGTGCAAAACCAATCTGCAGGCTGTTGTGCCCAAACCCCCCACAGCCCCACCATCCAGTGGGGGGTGATGGGTTGTTTGTTCAATCAAGTTGATCAAATGAGTGTCCAGACTACATTGCTGTAGTTTCACCATTCACCCCAATCGCAGCCCTTACATTCTACCACGCCCCCTCTTCCGCAGATTGTTCCCTAGGCTTAGAAAAGGGGCACAGGTGGATGAGAAGCAAAACAGTCCACTCTCTCTGGAGCTGTTGTCTTGGACTCTGGTCAATTCTGGCTGTTTCCTTTCATGGGCTGACAGTTTGTCCAGGAATAACCTTTTGAACCTACTAATGAAGCACAAGCAATTAGATATATAGCTATTTAAACAGCACTAATAGTTATGGTAGGTTACTTTGGCATAGATACATATGTTTGGATGATATGTTAATCCCTGAATTACATTTTTTTCCCCTGTTAAATATGACAGGGTCTTACTGTGGCTTATAACATCTACTAACCTGTAGAGGATGTAAGCTTGTGGCATCAGCCATGGGTTATTCCTCCAAGGAGAGAGCCAATAGGCAATTAGATTTGGGATATACAGGCACATGGCTGCCTCTGCTGCACAGTATTTCCAGGCAGGTTGGTGCTGGCGGTGGAGTCTTGCTTGACTCATCGAACCCCTCTGTTGATCCTACATGTAACAACTATTTATAATGAGTCCTAATGAAACTTACCTTCTAGGTGCCACAAAGGTTTTGATATGAGAGACTTTCTTGCCTCCCCCCCATAGAACAAGGAGAAATATGATGATGGTGAGGTCGTTCTCCAACTGTAAATTGGAGACAAATATTATAGAGGTAATCTCTTATAAAACCGGTAAAACTGCCTTCTTTAATTGACTAATAGACATAAGAACTGTGAAAAGGATTATTCTCTGTTCAGAACCAAATATAATACTAAAGTCCTTGGGCTATGCACTTAGGCAAAGTATATTAATGCAGGAGCTCTGACATCAGCAATGGATTGTTCTACCAGGGGGATGTTGGCCAGGGGATCCAAGGTCCCACAAAAGGTAAGGGCTTCTTGCCTCTAAATTGGGATACCTGCAGGAGGAGAGGCGATAAGACCCTGCTGCTGAATATTAACAACCTTTAAACAGAACAAAACAACATAAAACAGATTGTCACAGTCTCATGTGGGATTTAAATGAAACACTTGACCTCTGGGTAGTGTTTGGATACAAGCCTAGAGACCATTGATTTGAGATGTGTTCAGCTCCAGAAGGTATAACAGTTCCAAAAGTTTCAGGAAGTTTCAGGGTACCACTTAAAAGCAGTCCCTTGGAGAGCACGTTTTCAGGTCACTGATGGGAAAGCTGTAGCTGCAGGTCTCAAATGTGCCAGGTCTCAGAGGAGGCTGGAAGCAGCTGCCGGGACAAATTTCCTCTGCAGAATACGGAAGTGCAGTGTCTTGAAGGCTGAGGCAGGAAACAATCCCTCCGCCTTCAGCCACTGGTCAAGTCTTGGAAGCTGGCTCAAAAGCCCCCTGGCCTGGATAGAAGCCACAGGTTCCGGGATCATTTGGTGAATTCTTGAAGGCAATCTTCTCTGAAGAACTAGCTAGGTGGTAGTTGTGCTGTGATGTCTTCTCTTCCTTCGATGGTTCTTTTACAGCCCTGGAATGTCTAATTTATAGAGGCTCCAGGGTGCCAGCTGGGAGTTGATTAACTGGATGTGGGTATGCAAATGAATTCCTTATGGCATGGAGGAAAGCACATACTCTAAAAATAGTTCACATCCACAAATATCTCCTTTTTAAATGTTTACCATCATCCTTAGTATTCTCTTCAGAACAAGGTGTCTTACTTATTTTATATTGACGTTTTGCATAATTCATACATTACTCAGTTCAATTTAGACATATTCCCCTTTCTATGCCTCCAACCCATGTTCCTGCATTCTGCCATACATGTCTTGCATTTTTCTCTGTCTTTTTTGCCACATTTTCCCCTTTAATTGTATATTACTTCAAAATATGCATACATATACTCCACCAATATACCAATATTACAAAATCTGAACATAAGTGGTAGGTCAATTCTCAAGCCCATTAAGGGATTCACCATACTGCTGCTTTCATATCAAAAAAGAAATATAACAAAGATGATGCTCAGTTTGCCTTGCAACTAGGGATTTTGTGCTAGCATCCACAAATGAGGGACACCATACGTCATTTGTGTTCCTGGGACTGTGTTACTTCACTTAGCATAATGTCTTCTAGCTCCATCCATTTACCTGCAAAGTTCATGATGTCATCTTTCTTTGCTGCTTCATAGAACTCTATTTTGTAGATGTACCACATTTTCTGTATCAACTCGTTGATTGGATATTTGGGTTGCTTCCATCTTTTTGCTATTGCGAAGACAGCTGCAACAAACAAATATGTGCATATGTCTTTGATAGGATGATCTTGTGGGCATATACCCAGGAGTGGTATGACTGGGTCAGGTGGCAGGCTCATTTTTAGTCTTGTTCACTTTTATTATAATCTTGTCAGCCATCCCTCCATATGTAGTCACATTGAAGTTCTAGAGTTCCCTATATTAATTTAACAGGTACAAAATTCAGTATACTTTGCTGGGTGTGGTGATGCATGCCTTTCATTCCAGCACTCTGGAGGCAGAGGCAAGTGGATTTCTGTGAGTTCAAGGCCAGCCTGATCTACAGAGCAAGCTCCAGGCCAGCTCAGACTATAAAGGGAGACCCTGTCTCAAAAAAATCAGTATACAGCAAGAACTTATAATTTTACATACATTAACAATTTTCATTTACCATGCCTGCAAAATACAGACGTATTATTATCCACTGCTAAGTTCCCTGTGCTCCTGTAGATAACTATCTGTGCTCCTGACAGTAATCTTAATGAAATTCATTGGCTCATAAAAAATAAAAATAAAAAAAGAAAATGACACGAAAGTAGAAGGGGACTAGCTGGGAAAAGGAAAGAATTAGCAGAAGTTGGAAGGAGCTAGGTGAAGGGAAGATGGGACAAACATAATCAAAACATATACATGTATGAGAAGTTACCACGCAATCCACTGTCATGTATCAGTAATGTATACAAATATGAGAAGTCACCCTGCAATCCACTGTCATGTATCAGTAATGTATACATGTAAGAGAAGTCACCCTGCAATCCACTGTCATGTATCAATAATGTATACATGTATGAGAAGTCACCCTGCAATCCACTGTCATGTATCAATAATGTATACATGTATGAGAAGTCACCCCGCAATCCACTGTCATGTATCAATAATGTATACATGTATGAGAAGTCACCCTGCAATCCACTGTCATGTATCAATAATGTATACATGTATGAGAAGTCACCCCGCAATCCACTGTCATGTATCAATAATGTATACATGTATGAGAAGTCACCCTGCAATCCACTGTCATGTATCAATAATGTATACATGTATGAAAAGTCACCACGCAATCCACTATCATGTATCAGTAATGTATACTAATTGAAAATTACTGTATATCATGATTTTTACATTAAAATATGGAAGTAGATCCTCCATAATCTAGCTAAAATATTCTGTCAGGAGGAATACAGGTTCAAAGCCTGCTTGGGCTATAGTGTGAGTACAAGACCAGCCTGGGTAATGCACTGAATCTTTGTCTCAAAATAAAAACTAAAAGCAGTACAATGCTTAGAGGTAGAATAATAGCCTAGTATGTGAGAAGCCCTTGGTATAATCCCCTGTATTATGAATCCAACCAAACAACCAGCCAAACAGCCACCAGCCAATGAACCAACCAACCAACTAGCCAGCCAACCAACCAACCAGTCAATCAACCAAACAACCAGCCAACCAACCAACCAGCCAGCCAGCCAGCCAACCAACCAACCAACCAACCAACCAACCAACCAACCAACCAACCAACCAGCCAACCAACCAACCAACCAACCAACCAACCAACCAACCAACCAACCAACCAACCAACCAAACAAACAAACAAACAAACAAACAACCAGCCAAATAACCAACCAACCAACCAAACAACCAGCCAACCAACCAGCCAACCAACCAAACAAACAAGCATTCTGCTGCTAGACATACTAAGTTAGCATAGCCATGACCACACTCATGTGGTTAGATCATGAAACAGTAAAGTGATCAGGAATGGGAGGCCTGGAAACAAAATGTCATGTTCTGGTAATGGTTCCTACTGATGTGTGAGTTATCAAGTTAGTGAAGATAGGCGTTCATTGGCTAGTTTTCTCTATGCTACCACAAGAATTTAATTTCAGCAATAATTATCAAGACAGCTACAAAGCAGAACCGTGGTGATGACTTTCCACTTTGGAGTTTAGTTTATTTGAATAATTTTTATTTTAAGTATTAATGTGTTTTGAGAAGGAAGTCTCAGGTACCATAAATTGGTTATGCACTCCTAATCTCTTTCAAAATACCCATTATTTGAAACTGCTCAACTCATTTTTGATTGATTCAGTAATAAAAAGTCCAAATTGTGGTCAAAGTCTATTTATTTGTGCTTTAAATAATGAGAACCTTCCCCTATAATAAGCATAGAAAGGTTTTCAGTGTATTTTTTCCACTCAGAGCCACTATTTTTCCACTTTTGGAAATTAGATAATTATTTATTTTGTGAGACTTCATAATTGACAAGACTAGTTATTTTGCTCTTAAATATCCTTCAATAATAAAGTGAACAGAAATAAAACCAAAATTCCATCTTTATTTCTTTTGCTGCTAGAGTTGCTTTTTCCAACTTTAGTTTTGAAACAATCTCTAGCTTTTTGAAATGAGAAAAGAGAGACTAGAAATACCCTCAATTACACTGTCACCTGTCTCCCAAATCAACTGCCAAACACAATACTTCTCCCCCTGCATATTATTGCACAATGGTTTCTGTTTTATTTTCCTCCCAACTTTCTGTGCTCGTTTCTTAAATTTTTACAAGGACATTTTTTGTAGGCTATTGAACCCCAGCGACATGGAATAATATGAAGGCACAAGCTGGTTACTAGATGGGCATGGGGAGGACCAACAGGGAAGAGGAATCAGGCAGGATGACACAAGGAATCCCAGTAAGAAATTGGTGTATGTGATTAACCCTGTAGGACTGGAATGGTATCTAAATACTCCCTTGAGTCTTATTATCCAGCCTTTCAAGTTGCCTGTGGTTCTGATCATTAGCCATTTATCTTGGCTGCAATAGTTTTAAGAATGGAAACACACATAGAAGCTCTTCTGACACATTTATCTCATGGAATACACAATAAATTTTGGTGAAGAAAGATGGGTAAGGATGTCTCCAACAGTAGAGTTGAAAGAGTAGTATGGTCTTGGGAGAAGGGTTGTAGTGAAGGATGGGGGAGAAATGGAAAGCTGTATGAGCCTTGTACCTTTGGCATTCTGGGTTGTTTCTGGATGAACAGGTTGTCCCATCACCACCACCTTAGTGACACCCACATGTCAAAAGTGAAGTCAGCTGAGTCAAACACAATCCTTCCCACAGAGCACTTTTCCTAACCTTTGAATCAGGTCATTTGCTTTGCCTCTTAATAGCAACATGACTGCTAAGATGGAATTGGCATAGGGTTTTTGTCTCGTATTGTCCTTTCTTGATCCCCAATTTCCTCTTTTCACATTGTTATGAAAATATTGAACTATTAACTGTTTAGCTTAATAGATATTTAACTAATTAAAATGAGTTAAATGGATGTTTCCACTTTCTTTTAAAATCTTATTTGAAATATGAGTCTTACAATATATAAGCCAGAGGCTAGAAAGCTAGCTCAGAGGTTAAGAGCACTGGCTGCTGTTGCAGAGGACCCGGTGTCAATTCTCATAAGTCAAGTTCTAGGGGATCTGAAGGATCTAGGATTCTTCTAACCTTTGTGGGCATTGTGTGATGTGGTCCACTCACACACCTGCAGGCAATACACTCATACACATAAAATAAAAATACTAAATACATTAAAAAAATCTAAACTAGTAGTCATGGATATTTGTAACACATGAAGATTCACACAGTCTACACAAGACCTTGTAAGTCAGGTTTCCTTAGGTGTGAAATGGGGAGTTTAAAGTAAGCATGTCCTTCGATTCTGTATGTTAAAGGGTGAGATCATAATCACAGAGACTTTCATTTTCTGGCATTTAGATCTGTTTTCCTATTCTTTGACCCCTCATTTTCATCACTTGCTCCATTTCAACTTGTGTATCAGTTGCAATGAAACGTGGGCAAGACAGCATGCCTACAGCACTGTTCTTAGAGAACACCTTCCCTGGACTGTGTCGTCATAGATTTTACTAGACACGAGTCTTTCAGGACTGGAAAGAATATGAAACATATTGTCTCATTTTATATATTTGTGTGTGAATTTCATTAGTTTTCTTAAAACATCACCAGGAGAAATTCAAATCTTGTACAAATTTATACTATTCCCAAAATATATTAATGCAGTCATAGAAGATAAAGATCTCATTCTCTGGTTGTTTCTTACATATCCATTAAAAGCACATTGTCAAAAGAGATTTCTCTTAGAGCTTAAGGCCAGAGGCATAATTATTTTCCTTCAATACCTTCATGGAAAGTCTCTGTAATGCTTCCAGAGTGAATTATAGTTAAACCTTTCATTCTGTACATATAGAAAGGAATAAAGAAATGGTGCCCACACTATCACCCAGCTACTTTCTGTTTGGGATTGAGGCTGACATAAATGATCACAACAATAGAGAAAGTGACAGTCATTTCTTTAATCACTGCCAGATGCGGGACATGTTTCATTTTAAGGAATATGCTTAGAGTAGTATATTCCATATTCTAAATGATTCTCTTTGTATGGTGATGGAATAATGTATTTAAATGCATTAAATGTCCAGATTTATGTAAAAATTTAATTAAATATGCATATGGGCTCCATCTCACAATCCACATACAAAGTCAGAGACTGTTCCAAAGTGAATGCAGCTAAGTCTCAAGAAGCTGAGGATGGAAGCCCATTATAGAGCTTCACATATTACACTTTGCAGGGTATGTCATCAAGGTTAATAACATTATGAAAAACACACAAAAAAATAATAAAATGGAACATGGCTGTTAGGAATACTGCTTGCAATATTATTCAAATGGAAAGGTGTGTGATATTTGTGAACCTTCTTCATTCCTGGGTCCCAAAACTTGTAGCACATACTGTAGTATTTACAGATAGATTGATATCCATATGATGTGGCTGGGAGGCCATAATATTTGTGCAGGTTTGTGGCAGTGAAACTGCTGACATTCAGCCTGAAGGGGACCGTCATGACTATTTGCAAATGCTTTCATGTCTATGTATTCTATGATTTGCCATTTCTATTTTCTAGTATTAAAACCTACAACTATACCCGTGATATCTCTTAAAGCTTGTTTTATGCCCTATACTTAGTGACACATCTACAATGAAACTGCTATACCTAAGGCTTATGGACTATAGATAGACAACATGTAGAGAGACTACTAATATATCTCTCAACTCTCATCAGTGAAGCTCCCTCATGCAACAGAGGGTAATGAATACAAACGGTCACAAAAGGTCAAAGCATAGAGAATAAGTCTGTAGAGTGTGGGTACTTGGCCAGACACCTATATTAAACTCCACCCACCCAGGACTCAGGGACCATTGGGAGAACAGGGGGGAGACTGTAAGATCCAAGGGAGCAGGTTCACAGCCATGTGGAAATAGACTTACAAGCTCCTGATACCTTGCCCATATGAACTTACAGTAGTGGTGACAACTCAAAAAGACAAAAACCCAGCATTGAACTGTAGAAATGGGCAGCAGGCCCCGATCTCAGCGAAAGAAGTATTGGCAGCTGATTATCACTGGGCGAGGAAGAGCTGATCTTCTTTAAGTGACTGACTCTAAATAGTCTGACTGGACTCCAGTGGATGGATTTGCGCTGAGGGACATCTGGAGACACTAAATTGACTCAATAAACCTTACCATAAATTATAGAATGCAGGCAATCCAGTGCTGGGTTCATAGGAGGGCGCTGATGGGGAATGGGCTATAAAGATGATTATGTTTAAGATATACACAAATTTCAATAAAAATAGAGAAAAATTGTTTTAATGGTTTTCTACAAATAAAATGTTTTGCATTTTAGGAAGCATTTTAATCTCTATTTTTTCCTGAAATTCCTACCCCACCACACAAACACACACATATACATGTGTACATGTACACACATGTGCACATATGTTTATATTGCTTGAGAATTATTGGTGAATTGTTTTTCTTCCAATTACAATCAAAGCAGATTCCCTTTGTTCATTACCTTCATGTTTTTCTTTACTTTTTTCCATGATATGATGAGAGTTACATCCAAGCTTCCCAAGATGCTAAGCACATACTCTGTACTGAGCTTTTGCCCTCAGCCCATAATTCTTTTCCTTTGTAATCAAAACTTCCATTTCACTTTTCCAGGCACTTCTTTTCTTTTCTTTTCTTTTATTTATTTCTGTATGTGTATGAATGTACTGTCTGCATGCAGGT
Organism: Rhizomys pruinosus; assembly: GCA_009823505.1. Classification (NCBI taxonomy): domain Eukaryota; kingdom Metazoa; phylum Chordata; class Mammalia; order Rodentia; family Spalacidae; genus Rhizomys; species Rhizomys pruinosus. The sequence continues at coordinate 2,009,113 of VZQC01002345.1, read as the reverse complement.
CTGTGCACCCGTGTCTTGCAATGCCGCGGAGGTCAGAAGAGGGTCTCGGATTCCCCTGGAACTGGAGTTCTCCTGGAATTGGAGTTTCAGACGGTTCTAGGCTGCCATGTGGGTGCTGGGGATCGAACCCAGGTCCTCTGTAAGAACGATCGGCGCTCTTAACTGCTAGGCCATCTCTCCAGCCCTCCAGGCACTTCTTTATCAAATTCTTCTTCTTTTTCCCACTATCTTGATTATTTTACTAGGCTGGATGCAAAGATAGTCTATATAAAATTAAGTTATATTATCTTTTCTTTTGAAATCCTATTCATTTGGTCACGTTTTCTCTCTGGCCTCTTAGCTCTGTGTATTTCCAGTCAAGCCAGCTTGATTTCTATCCTGGGTTGAGAGAGTTTCAGCTTTACAGCGCCTGCCTGGTGTCCTCTGGCTTTTTAAGTCTAACCTTTTTCTTTGTCAGATTTCTAAAGGGTTCTGGACAAATGACAGTCACTTCCAATTTCCCTAACTCTGTGGATATTTATTCTTCCTACAGATTCTCTCTGTTTCTATGTTGTTTTTTTGTTTGTTTTGATTGTTTGTTTGACACAGGGTCTCTCTGTAGTCCCAGCTGGCCTGGAACCCACTATGGAGAACAGGCTGGCCTTAATCTTACAGAGATCATCCTGCCTCTGCTTCTTGAGTGCTGGGATTAAAAGTGTGTGAAGCTACATCTAGCTTATTTCTGTAATTTTAATATAGCTCTCCTTTATCAAATCATACTCCCTAACCTTTTGGGATTTATTTATATGTTCAAAAATATTTGAGCATCTATTTCATTTTCTAGATGGCAGACTGATTGAAAGACATGGGACAATGATTATTTGTACTTCAAGTTTTCAAGGGTTTTCAACACAACACATAGCTCAAAAGAGAATCAGAATTCTAGATGCTATACATTCAGTTTTAGATGTCATCCAAGCTTCACTTTGTCACTTTCCCTAAGTAACTTTTGGGGTACTCAAAGATAGAACGGATAACTTCACCCAAAATTTGGTTGGAAATTCATGACAGCACACACATATGAAGGGAGCAGGAAAAGCTTTGTTCCTTACAGAATTTGAGAAGAGGAGGGCAGGCTTCACACACTGGTTTGCAGCTTTTCTCTAGACAGTACAGAAATGAGGCTAGCTTGAGCTCTACAAGGTGGTTTGGAAGTGTGGCTGCAGGTAGAGTTCTTACAGGGTTGGAATTTCACACACTAAAAGTACAAAATATCACAATGGAGTACTATTCAGCGGTAAAGAAAGATGACATTATGAACTTTGCAGGTAAATGAATGGAGCTCAAAGCCATTATGCTAAGTGAAATAACACAGTCCCAGAAAAACAAATGGCAAATGATTTCTCTCATTTTTGGATGCTAACACCAAATCCCCCCAGATGAAAGGCAAGCTTAACAACATTATTGTTATATTTCTATTTATCTGAAAACAACTATGTTGTTATAATGTAAATCTCTCAAGAGGCTCTAGAATCTGCCCACCACTCATTTTCAGACTCTGTAACTACTGTATATGGATGGAGAGTATGGATCCATATTTTAGAGTAATATAAAATTAATGGAGGAAGATGTGAATTTCTAAGCATAATAAAAGAAAGATGCAGGACAGTTATGGAAGAATGCATGATCTGGGGGTGTGGTGGGGGAAGGGAAAAGGGAATATGCCAAAACTGAATTGAAAAATGATGTCTGAAATACACAAAACATCAATAAAAGCACACAAAAAAGTACAAAATACTTGAATTTATCTTCAGAGGTGAGGGAGTGAGGCAAAGGTAGTGCTTAAGATCCATTGTCAGTATTCAGAAATTTCAAAATGAAATCATATTCTTACTATAATTCATTCCCATGAGCATGGTTAAAGATTTCCTAATGTTGCACAGACCATGTTTTTAGTTTTTCATTATTTATTTATATGGTTCTAAAGGCATTGATTATATATCATTGTTGTATTCCTTGCCCATTAAATACTGTTTATTAAGTTTTATTGAAAGGATGAATGAAGTGATCAAATTGTGTGAAGATATTCACAATCCAAAAAAACAAAGAAGGATTCTCGTTTTCAAAATAGAGCATGGCTAAGCTTCCCAGGTAGGTTTCAGGGACCACCATGGTTCAACTCATATTCGTGCTTTAGCCTCCCACACAGAACAATAAGCATGAGCCCCTATGTCATGCTGAGCTTGGCATCTTCACATGACTGAGAAGGGCAATGCAATTGGAGCAGACTGAACAAGGTTATACAGAGGAAAATCTAAAGAGGTAAATTATCTTTACTCATTGAGAAAACCGATATCTCTTTAGAGCAATTTGAACTTCCAGGTCTTTAAATAAAATGGTACTTCTGTTTCGTAGAACTAACTGTACTTTCAGCTGGAGTAAACAAGTGTTTCTAAGGTTCCATCTGAGGGGAAAGGGAAGTTTGAGTCTGCAAATATTTTCCCAATTTGAAGCAGCTCCAACATCTGTACTGATGAAACTCTTTTTCAAGTTAAAGCATATTTTTCAATAAAAATACCATTATATGAAAAAAGGGATCTAGCCATCACTCCTTGATTACACTTTACTATGCATTATTGCCTACAAAAAATGTCTGTCTAGTAATAAATGGAACTCACAGTAAAGTATATTTGAACCAGGCATGGTGGCTCAAGCCTGAATCCTGGTACGTGGAGGCTGCTGCTGCTGCAGGAGGATCATGAGCTCAGAGCATCCCAGGATGAAGAGTGAGAGTGTGTCTCAAGAAAACAAACAAACAAACAAACAAAAAAACCCAAAAAAACAAGACACCAACAAAACCCAAATCCAAACCAAATAAACAAGAACAAATCATAAAATTCATACAGAAAGGTATATTTGGATCAATGAAAAGATGAGTTTCACTAAGAGTGAATTAATTATTCCTTCATACTTAGCTTACTCTAATACGCAGTGATTCACTGTCTGATGATTCTGGGGAACTGTGTGTGTCTGGCCTCCCTCCCTGGGCTCATTCACATTACTGCATTAAGTCGTTGAGCACCAATGGTTTAAGTCATCTATCCAAGTAGTTTTTCACTTGTGCTTCTTCACAAGCCAGGGATTTAATGTTCCAAGGAAACAAAAGAAGCTTCAAGGCCCCTTGAGACTTAAGCTCAAACACTCAAAAAAAGTTCTACTACTTTTCTTCTACCATGGCTTTCAAGAAGGTAGGCAACAGACTCCACCTGTAGCTGAAGGAAAGACAAACAAATCACTTTATAAAGACAAACGCATAATGGCCATCCCCATTCTAGGATGTGAAAGGCTCATCCTGATTGTACTGTTGTGCACGGCATCACTAATTCTCTAGGGGTTCATTTTCTCAGCCAATTAAATAACTAAAGTGCAGGAAAATCTCATACCAGGAAACAGTCAAGCAGACTTTTTTGAAATGAGGAATCACATCTATATGTACACACACATTCATTCCGAAAGATGAAGCTCTCTACAGTACAGTGGGGACCTGGAAAGTGAAATCCAACATTTTCCAGGGAAAACCTGGGCTTTAATAGCGTTCCTAATTTTGGAATCATCAACTTTAAAAATAAAAGAGAAGGCTGATAAGAGACATCTCCAAGCTGAGATATCCAGGGATATGTGGCTCAAAGCAGGTCAGTTGAAAGGGCATTTTTTTAGAGTTAGAAAATAACAAGAAGCAGGGAGAGTGCCATTTTCATTCTCTGTGACCTTGTTTGTTTGTAAGGGATATATTCCTGTACAGTATTATTAGGCTTTGAGCCTAGTCATGGTCAACAGCTGGTGGGCATGGGACAGTTTCTTCATGAGAAATATCTCCTGATTATTAGACAGGTGGGTGGGTAATAGCAATGATCTGCTAGCCAACAAGACCTCAGAACCCACTGGTAATAGGGAAAGAACAGCCACAACATACCCTCTTTACAGAGTCAGAACAAAGCAATAAGTACATGGACTATGTCTTAGTTTCGAAAACTATGACCCAGTAGATGGAACCACAACTCTGCATACCCACAACAAACAAACAATAGGAAGCAAATCAGAAAATCCCAGTCTGAGAGACAAATAGATTCTTCTTTTATTTCAAAAATATCTTGCCAGAGTACCACAAAATTGTGAAGGTCATCAAATTATAACAAGAAAAGACTAAGACTAAGATAGTGTCACAGACCAGAGGCAACAGGAAAGACATGATATATGGTGATTAACTGTATTGTGGTCCCCCTTGCAGAGTGTATTAGTCACTTTTCTGTTGCTGTGATAAAACACCATGACCAAGGAACTTATAAAAGGAAGAGTTTATTTGAGCTTATGATTGATGATTCCAGGGAATTAGAGTCCATTGTGGTGGGAGGCATGGCGGCTGGATCTGGAGCAGCATGCCCAGGGTCACATCTCAAAAAGAGCACAGGAAGCAGAGAGAGAGACTGGAGACCACGGGGCTTGCCAAACTCACTAAGCTTGCCCCCAATAACGTACTTCCTCTAGCACGGCCACACCTTTTAAGACCTCCAAAAACAGTGCCACCAACTGGAGACAAATGTCTGAATACTTACAGGCTATAGGGGACACTCATTCAAACCACCACATTCCACTCCCTGGCCCCCACAGGCTCCTGACCATATAAAATGCAAAATGCATTTAGTCCAACCTTAAAAGTCCCCATAGTCTTTACCAGTTTCAATGCCATTCAAAAGTCTACAGTCCAATGTCTCTTCTGAGACTCAGGCCAATCTCCTAACTGTAAGCTCCTGTAAAATCAAAAGGCAAATTATAAACTCCCAACGTAAAGTGGAACTGAATACACATTCCCATTCCAAAAGGGAGGAATAGAGGCATAGTGAGGAAATACCGGACCAAAACAAGACCAAAAACCAGCACGGCAAAAACCAAGTCCAGTAGCTCCATGTGCGACTTCTGGGACTTGACTTCCAAAGGGCTTGGATGGCTCAGCTCTTCCAGCTTTGCTTGCAACATACATCTCTTTCTTAGGCTGGTACCACTCCCTGTATGCAGATCTCCTTGGCAAATATCTCACAGGTCTGGCATCTTGAAAGTCTTCTTGGGGTCTCTGCTGCCAACCAGGCTTCACATTCACAGCTTCACGCAATGGCCTATCAGGGCCTTCTTTATTCAGGGACGCCCCTGCTACACTCTGCCTGATGTTGGCAGCTCTCTGAAACTGTGGAGGAAGAACTGATGACCCCTTCACTCTTGCAAACTTCATGCCTCTAAAGCCAGCACCATGTGAATGAAATTGCTGAGTTTGGCTGCAAGTTCAGGATGGACCCTGGCCTATTTCAGCCACATTTGGAACTTTTCTCTGCCTTGAACTTGTTGGAGGATTAGCTGGTTGTGGTCTTGCCCTGAAGGTACTGATTCTTTTGTTTACTAGTAAATCTCCAGGCCTCTCCTTTTTTTTTTTTTTTTTTTTTTTTGTTCACATAAATTTATTTATTTAGTTATTTATTTATGTATTGATTTATTATTTATTTTTTTAACAAATCTAGACCCATTCCCCCATCCTTGCCCACCCCTTACGTCCCCTGCCTCTCCGCCAGAGCTCATGCAGTCTGCCAAACATGGCGTTCCCATCTCTTAGTCTTTACTCATAGGTTTCCATGGGGGGAAGTTGAACTGTTTTGAGGGCAGAAGTTGCACTGGTTCAGTCCAGTTCTTTGATGCGTCGTTTCTGTTGTTGTTGTTGTTTCCAAAATGCGTTATGCCCAAACAGGCTTTGGAAAAAAGCTCAGGGGGCCCTACACAAGAAATACTTACAACTGGGTAATTGGCACTAGCATCCACAGATGAGGGATACCATTCGTCGTTTGTTTTTCTGGGACTGTGTTACTTCACTCAGCATGATGTCCTCTAGCTCCAGCCATTTTCCTGCAAAGCTCGTGATGTCGTCTTTCTTTACTGCTGCATAGAACTCCATTGTGTAGATGTATCACATTTTCTCTATCCACTCGTCAGTTGAGGGGCATTTAGGTTGGTTCCAGCTCCTTGCTATTGTGAAGAGAGCTGCAATAAACATGGCCATCCAGGTCTCTCCTTAATCACTTTAGTCTCCTTATGAAAGGGAGCCTCTCCTTCACTTGGCCCCACCTTTAATCTTTCTAGTGCAGTTATCAGATCCAAACTGTACATTCTGCATTTCTTTCTGCCCCATCTGTTCTTCTTCACTGTAGATCTGCACAATATTCACCATTAAAAGCCATGCCACCATTTCTACATTAGGATGTCTTGAAATATCCTCTGCCAAAGACATCAGTCTATTGATTTTCAACTTAGCATCAGGCAAGCATTTGGGCTGTGGGCAAACTGCTGCCAGACTCTTTATCAAAATATCCCAGTTGCTGCCTAAGTCTTTATTTTCCTCTGGAACCACACCTTTTGCAGCAATGCTTTCTTCCAGGCCTCTACTAGAATGGCCCTTTAAGGTCTGCTTACAGTAGACAACAGCCTTTCTAGCCCAAAGTTCCAAAGTCTTCCACATTTCTCCAAACATCCACATGGTCAGGTTCTTCACAGCCAACAGCCCACTCTCTCGTACCAAATTACTGTATTAGTCACTTTTTTATTGCTGTGATAAAACACCATGACCAGGGAACTTATAAAAGGAAGAGTTTATCTGAGCTTATGATTGATGGTTCCAGGGAATTAGAGTCCATTGTGGTGGGAGGCATGGCAGCTGGATCTGGAGCAGCATGCCCAGGGTCACATCGCGCAAAGAGCACAGGAAGCAGAGAGAGAGACTGGAGACCACGAGGCTTGCCAAACTCACTAAGCCTGCCCCCAATAATGCACTTCCTCTAGCATGGCCACACCTTCTAAGACCTCCAAAAACAGTGCCACCAACTGGAGACAAATGTCTGAATACTTACAGGCTATGGGGGACACTCATTCAAACCACCACACAGAGTGTCCTGAAACTTGAAAAAAAAGAGGGAAAATGTGAACTTTGAGTAAACTGTGATAATGTCCTTAGTTTTGAGAGGTGCTTCATGGAAATAGGATGGAGGAGGTATATGAGGGCTCCCTGTTTCTGTGGCTTTTCAGTAAATATAAAACTTATAAAACTAAAATTTTAAAAGTAACAATGGGCAGCAGCCATTCTAACTTGTGGCAATTTTGAAAAACAAATGGACACGTGTCCAGTTCTCCCCCTTGGGGTAAGAGGTGCTTGAACAGGGTCCAGGTCTACAACTATAAGTGGTTCTTGAACCCAGTGTCCTTGGACCTCACTCCACCCACAGCCCATTCAGTTCTAAGACGGATTCACATTTGACCACAAGTAGCCCTTGCTGCAGATGAATCCCAGCTGCTTCTTGTTCTTAGGAAGTAGAAAACCCTGAGGCCTTTATTTTCTCCTTCTTTTGTGTTCTTTTGGGTACAAAGAGACAATGCTTGTGTCAACTCCATTTTCTTAAGTTTTATTGTGAATTTTACTGGATTGGTGACATGCCTCGAAAGCGACGTCCATAATTCTGCTGTGCACTATCCCTTGGCTATTTGGGGCACAGAAAAGCACTGCAGGACAACCACACTCTTGATTCTTAGAATCGGATTTCTAGCTCTCCAGCCAGCTAGTACTTGACCACTTGAAGTCTTTCCTAGATCTCAAGGGTTGTGAAGGTCCATACTTGTATACACATCTGATGACCACTTCTTACATTGTGAATCATCTACAAGATGGAAATAGGAATAAATTTTACCTTCCAGCACAGTGATTCCTAACTTATCCGTAGTTCTTCTGAACTTTGCTTTTAAACTAAATGGTCAACTCACCTCTCTATTTATCAAATGCAACAAAATTAAACAGCTAGTGACACTCTTAACACTGCTAGACATTCTTAATCAGATCCACAAATTTATTTTCTGAATTTCCAGGAATCTTCCTACACCAAAACCAGTGTTCTGTGTTTTTACTATGTAAAAATCTACCCTAAACTTTATAGCTTAGGGAACTATGCAGGGTGGAGACCAATGCTCTAGAACTTACAGAGGGTCACATCCTGTTGGCCAAATCAAGTGACACTTCTAATGAGTACTTTATTGTGGAAAGATGCATTTTAATGTCACTCTCATTTTAACATGATAGGTATTGAAGAAGTTTGTGGCACTTTAATACTGTTTACTATAGAACTATGGGTAGAAGAAAAAAATATATATATATTTAGGAATAGGCTTAGCTCTAAACAAAGCCCTCTGCCCCAGAAAACCTGTGGCTTAATAAGGTGAATGTTTACTTCTCTCATAAAATACTTAGCTCAGAGCTGAGAAAAGGTGATCCTGTGCATATTCACACAGCTCACTCTCTCACTGCAGTCAGCTTTCTCCATTTCAACAGCCCTGTATCCAAAAATCATATTCAGACTCTCTTTGTTTTCCAGATCTTTAGAGTGATTACACAATGTGTAATTTTATTAATCACATAATTTGTGAATGTTCATCCATAATTTATCCATATTTATAGCATCACTTATTTTTATCAATTGTTTTTTCTGCCAAAAAGTAAGTTCCACCCAAGCAGAACTGCTTTGCTGAAGCACCAGTTTTTAGAACTGGAAGACAGCAGTGGGCCATTCATGTCCACAGCATGAATCATGATGGGGATGGAGAGAGTCCTGACATCCAGATGCATCTTAGCAATTCAGAGAAAACTTCATTCAGCCATCCTCAGCCACTGAGACTGGTGGAGAGTAGGATAGAACTAATGGATCAAAAAACTGGACAAAGGAGTATGAGGAGCTATACTTGTGCCTATACACTACCAACAAGGAGCTGCTTCCTGTCCTCTTCCTAATCTGTGACCTCAGCAGTTAGATTTGAGGCCTCTCCTCACAAATTTATTTTTCATAATTTAATTGTTTTGTTTTGAGAATGTCATACATAAGCACTGTATTTACATTGCTTCTACCTTCACTCTCCCACTCTAACAACTCTTATTCCCTCCCCTCATTCAATCTCAATTTCATGACCTTTATTATTGTTACACATAGACACACACACACACATCTGGGCCCATTTAATGTTGCTTATATGTGCATGTCCTTAGGGTTGACCACCTGGAACTGGGTAATCTATCAAGGAGTCCATCTCTAAAGAAAACTGATTCTCCTCATCTCAGTAGCCATTAATAGCCTGAAGCTCTTCACTTAGAGGTGGGAATTGTGTTAGCATGTCCATTTACATTATCATGTCAACTGGTGGGTATCATTATGCAGGCCATGTTTAGGCAAGCATATTGTTGAGATTTCATGGGTATAGCTTCTTGTCATGCCTAGACTATTTCTTATTCAAATTCTTAGACCAGCATACCCATAATTATTTACACTTTGTGCATAATAATAAATTAAAGATATGTACATGCACACACACACACACACACACACACACACACAAACCAGCTTACTCAAGGCACTGTTAGAATGACAAGAAACTTGACTTGAACCCACACAGAGACACACACAGACACACACGCAGACACAAACACACACACACACAAAATGCACACACAAACTACCTAACTCAAGCCACTGTTAGAGTAGCAAGAAACTTGACTTCAGTTTCTATTTTTATCTTTACCAGAGAAAAATACAAGAGGAGTAAATAAACACTGAATGTAGTAATAACTGAGGAAACAATGAAGTAGCCCTATATCTAGGTTCTTAGACGCCTTGACTGGTGTAAAAAGTCTACAAATTATTTCAAAATGAAATATGCTGAATTGGGGGGGTCTTTTGATTAAGTCACATGTGCTTATGCTGCTTGTATTCTCTTGAATATGCTTTATAATTTAATGTTTAAAAGACTGTAAAATAATTAATTCAGAGTTCATCCTAAGGGCAAAAGCGAGATATCCAAAATTCTGAATATTCTTTTTTGAACATTTCAGGAGAAAATATGATTTGTTCTCTATTTTTGTCCCTATATATACTTACTTATTCTCTTGTAAAAATAGCTGAGTTTATAAATGAGTTCAGTAAAACGGAAATCTTTGATTTCCTTTGCTCATTGATTTGGAGAGCAAGAAACCATTGCCTTTCAAAGCACCATGGCAAAATCAGAGATGGAAGTCTCCTGGGCTAGCAGAGGAAACCCGCTGCATTTTAAGTACCTCTCTCCTCATGTTTACCTTTTCTATAGTAATGAGACCTAAAGGAGATTGGAGAAAAATAGGACATGATGTGAAAAGGCTCATGGTATACCGAAATCTCTGTGAAAATATGCTTGGTGCATATCTGTCTAGAAGCAAATATCCAGAATTCAATGGGCAAGTGGTTTCTCTGTCCTTTCACATTTTTCCAATATTCATAACAATGATTACAAGGCTGATCAGCCAGAGTGGCATACACCTGCTGCAAGGCAGTAATCACTGTAATCATGCTGTATAGGGTTTTATCTCAGGGAAGTGTCCTAGTTTGATTTTCTATCACTGTGATAAAAACAGGGACCAAAACAAATTTGGAGGGAAAGGGTTTATTTGGCTTATAGCACAGTCCATCATCAAAGGAAGCCAAGGTAGGGACTCAGGGCAGGAACCTGGAGCACAGGCTATGGAGGAACAATACTTACTGGCTTCCTCCCCAGGCCTGTGCTCAGCATGCCCAGGGTAGCACCACACATGGTGGGCCAGATTCTCTGACATCACTCAACAATCAAGAAAATGTCCCACAGACTCAGCCACATTGGACAATGGAAACAATTCCTTAACTGAGATTCACTCTATTCACTTGTGTCAAGTTGAAAACTTAAGCTGGCTAGCACAGGAAGGAAACTGGGTTTTTCCTCTCTTTAAAAAAAATGACAAGCCAACATGCCTGAAAACAGAAACCCCTGTAGCAAAGAATGATAATTCTTTTTAAGTCCAAACTATCATTTCATCCTCTTGCTTATGGCTGCAACATGTCCTGGAGCGTTAAAATAAATTGTGATTTTTATTCCTTAGATTTGTACGCAGCAGAGATAGAGTTCTAGTGGGACTTTGGACTTAACCTTTCTTCTTCTACTTGTCTACTAGCTGCTGTAGGTTCCTAAGCTGAACAGAGGTGATAGATTATTGAGGCAGAGACACTAAAGCAAAAGAGAAAGATTATATCCTGGCCATGACTGTGAGAGATTCTTGAAACAAACACCAAAAGATCTAATCAAAATGGCAGTATGAAATTGTGTCTGTGAGAGGGAAGTGCAAAATTCTACTGGATAAGATTTGGATTTTGCCTTAAGCATTTATTAGCTATGTGTACAAAATAGATGCAATTGCCTCCTGGAAAATGATTCATTAAGAGGATCTATGTAAAGGACTTAGCATTTTCTTTCATTTAAGAATTGTTGAGTACCTACCATACACATGGGGACTTCACTATGTATTTGGTATCCTTTGGCAATGAGAAGGAAATGGATTCTGAAATTGGGATGCTTTAATGAAGGGCACACCCATATACATAAATGTGTTCTTGTGTATGTATGTGTGTATGCTCGATGTTTGTGTGAGTGGATACAAAATGAGAATGTACCCTGAACAAATGAGCACCATTGTAATAGAGAGTAGACAAAGAGGTAGATGGATGATTGGGTGAGAGAGTTGGAAACCTCATCTGGGTGAAGTGCTTGGAAAATCTTCTTGGAGAATATTTTAAAGTGAGATGTGGTGGTAAATAAGAAGATACCCAAACAAAAAGAAAGATTGAGGGATGAAGAGGCGGGTTAGTCAGTAAGGTGCTCTCTGTATATGCATAAGGGCCTGAGTTCAGATCCTAGGACCTGTGTATAAAACTAGGTGTAGTAGTGTGCACCTGTAATCTCAACCTTGCAGGGGTGGTTAAGACAGAGCCACCCACCTTAGATGAACCTATGAGCTCTAGGTCGAGTGAGAGATCCTGTCATAAAAAATAAGATGGGAGAAGTCCCAGCTTGGGCTCCAGACAGGTGCACGGACTCAGTGAGGTGCCAGTAAGGCAAGGTGGAGCTGCCTTGACCCTTGGGGGTGGGGGGGACTCAACACCCGCCCCTGGGATTCCCGGCCTGGGCTCCAGACAGGTGCACAGATTCAGTGAGGTGTCAGTAAGGCAAGGCAGAATTGCCTAGACCCTTGGGGGCCTACCAGTGTGCAGGTCAAAGTAGCAAAACAACCCCCCTCCCCCCCCAAACTGGTGGAGCTGTGGTGCAGAGGACCTAGAAGTGTCAGAATCCAAAGAAACAAATAAACAGACAAATCCACATGCCAAAGACACAAAGAAAAAAGCATCATGGGAAAAGCTCATAATAAATCCACATCAAACTCTACCAACCCCATAGAAGATCCCTACAATGAGATCTCCTAGTAAAGAAGCCAAGATACCAACCTTAGATGAACAACTGTAGACATATTCAAATAAATTAGAGAACTAAGGAAAGAGAATGAAAAACTTAGCCTTCTAAAGTTATTTAGCACTGGGATTACTTTGGTCCATGTTCTTCTAGCTTTCATAGTTTGATATTATCTAGGTCATTCTAAAGACCTAGAGGGAGATAATGACAAAAGGTGGAAAGAACTAAGGGGAGAGATTGAAACACTCAAGAAGGACCTAGAGGGAGATAATGACAAACATTGGAAAGAACTAAAGGGAGAAAATGACAAACTTCGGAAGGAAGTGGAAACATTGAAAAAGACCCCAGGTCGAAATGAAAAAAGAAAATGACCAACAAACCAAGGAGCTACAAGATGAGAATGACAGGCTCCAAAGAGAAGTGGAAAATCTAAAGAAATCACAGGTTGAGATGAAAAAGGAAATTGAACATTCTTCCAATTACCAGGAAAGGACAGGAAAAAGCCTCAGAAGCAGAATGGAAGAAGCAGAAAAAAAAAAAATCAGACCTGAAGTATAATATGGAGCAACCCAAGTAAAGCTCAAATAAAGATAATGAAAAATTTTAAAAAACACAGGTGTGGAACAACCAGGAAATGTGGGACACCATGAAAAGACCAAACCTCTGCATCATAGGAATAGAGGAAGGAGAAAAAATCCCAAGACAACACTATTGACCAGATCTTCAGCAGGACAAATAGAAGAAAATTTCCCCAAATGGAAAAAAGACAATCCCATACAAATACAAGATGCACATAGAACACCAAATAGACAAGACCAGAAAAGAAACTCCTCATGCCATATAATTGTTAAAACATTAGATGCTCAAAACAAAGACAAAATACTGAAAGCTACACAGAGAAAAACAAGTTACATATAAAGGGAAACCTATCAGAGACACAGCTGACTTTTCAGTCCAAACTATGAAAGCTAGAAGAACATGGACCAAAGTATTCCCAGTGCTAAATGACTTTAGATGCCAACCCAGACTACTATATACAGCAAAAAATCAATTATGTTGAAGGAGAAAGAAAAATCTTTCATGACCTGAACAAGATGAAAGAATACGTGTCTAAGAAACCAACACTTCAGAAAACCCTCAAAGCAATCCAAAGAACAGAGGAAAGGAGCAACTATCCCTAAGCAATTAAAGAGAGAAATCAACTAAAGCATAACAGAGTAAATACAAACCTAGACCAAGAATGCAAACAAAAAAATAAGGTGAAAGGAAGCAACACACATCTCTCAATAAAAGCCTTGAATACTAATGGTCTAAACTCTCTAATCAAAAGACATAGACTGGGAGAATGGATTAGGAAACAGAATCCTTCTATATGCTGTCTACAAGAAACCCATCTCACTCTCAAAGACAGACACCACCTTAGAGTGAAAGAATGGAAAAAAATATTCCAAGTGAATGGTACAAAGAAACAAGCTGGAGTGGCTATTTTAATATCAGACAAAATAGATCTCAAAGTAAAATTAATCAGAAGAGACAAAGAGGGCCATTACATCCTTGTCAAAGGAACAATTAACTATGAAGACTTCACAATCCTAAATGTCTATGCACCAAACCCTGGTGCACCTAACTTTATAAACACTACTCTGGAGGACCTCAAGACACAGATTAATCCTAACACACTAATAGTGAGAGACTTCAACACCCCACTGAGCCCCTTGGATAGATCAACAGGACAAAAAATAGAGAGACATTGTAATTGATCAGTGCAATATAACAAATGGACTTCACAGACAACTACAAAATATTCCACCCAGAGAATTAACATTCTACTCAGCACCTCATGGAACCTTACATACTGGAACCACATACTGGGGTACAAAAGAAACCTCAACAAATACAAAAGGATTGAAATTATTCCATGCATTATATCAGATCACAGTGCAATAAAGCTCAATATGAAAACCAGAATAAGCCCAACTAGCTACAAGAACACATGGAGACTGAACAAAACCATCCTGAATAGTTGAATGGGTCAGGGAAGAAATAAAGAGTGAAATAAAAGTATTCATGGTACTGAATGAAAAAGACAATGCAACACAACAAAACTTGTGGGATACTTTAAAAGCAGTCTTGAGAGGGAAATTGATAGCCCTAAGTGCCCACATCAAAAAACCAGAAAGGGAACAAATAAATAATCTAACCCTGCAGCTAAAAACAATTGAGAGGCAACAACAAATGAACCCTAAACCCAAAAGACAGGAAGAAATCACAAAAATCAAAGCAGAAATCAATGAAATAGAAACAAAGAAAACAATACATAAAATCAATGAATTCAAAAGCTGGTTCTTTGAAAAGATAAACAAAATAGACCTCTAGCCCAGTTAACCAAAAAAAAAAAAAGAAAAGAAAAGAAAGAGCAACTCCAAATCAATAGTATTCATGATGAAAGGGGAACCATAACAACAGACAAAGTAAATATCCAGACAATCATATGGGAATACTTCAAAAACCTATACTCCACTAAATTTGAAAACCAAGAGAAATGGATGATATTTGAAATCCTGGGAGCCAATAAAGCTTAACCAAGAAGAGACTGACAGTTTAAACAGACCCATAATATTTGAGGAAATTGAGGATGTAATAAAAAAACCTCACAAGTAAAAAAAAAACCCAGGCCCAGTTGGATTCACAGCAGAATTCTGTAAAGCATTTAAAGAGGTCTTACAACCATTACTACTCAATCTCTTCAGAAGGATACAAACAGAGGGAATTCTCCCAAATTCCTTCTATGAAGTCAGCATCACACTAATACCAAAACCAGGCAAAGATACAACAAAAAAGAAAGCTATAGATCCATCTCATTAATGGATATAGATGGAAAATTTCTCAACAAAATAGTTGCAAATTGTATACAGACACACATGAAAAAGATCATCTATCATGACCAAGTTGGATTCATAACAGATATGTAGGGATGGTTCAACATATGTAAATCAATAAATATCATAATACACATAAACTGGCTGAAAGACAAAAACCACAGGATTATCTCAATTGATACAGAAAAAGCATTTGACAAGATCCAGCATCCCTTCATGTTTAAAGTCCTAGAGGGAATCAGACTGAAGGGAACATTCCTCAACATGATCAAAGCCATATATAGCAAACCCACCGAAAACATAATCCTAAATGGAGAAAAATTGGAACCATTTCACTTAAAGGTGGGAACCCAGTAAGGCTGCCCCCTTATTGCCACTTCTCTTTTTATTTTTTAAACTGTTCTTTATTTTTTTACATGTATGAATGTACTGTCTGCATGTAGGTTTGTGCACCCATGTCATGCAATGCCGTGGAGGTCAGAAGATAGCATCAAATTCCCCTGGAACTGGAGTTAAAGACGGTTCTCAGCTGCCATGTGGGTGCTGGGGATCAAACCCCAGTCCTCTGCAAGAGCAGTTGGTACTCCTAACCACTAGGCCATCTCTCCAGCCCCGCCACTCCTCTTTAAGATAGTGCTTGAAACACTTGCTAGGGCAATAAGACAAGAGAAGGAAATTAAAGGAGTACTAATCAGAAAAGAAGAAGTTAAGCTATCCATTTTTGCAGATGATATTATAGTTTACCTAAGGGATGATAAAAACACCAGAAAACTTCTAGAAATGATTAAGCGTTTCAGTAAAGTGGCAGGATACAAAATCAACCTGAAAAAATCAGTAGCATTTCTTTACACCAACAATAAACAAGTGGAGAAGGGATATAAGAAGGTATTCTCACTCACGATAGCCTCAAAAAATAATAAAATACCTGGAAACAAACATAACCAAAGACACCAACAATCTCTACAACAAAAATTTTAAACCCCTGAACAGGGAGATTGAAAATTACATCAAAAGATGGAAAGATCTCCCATGCTCATGGGTTGGAAAAATTAATATAGTAAAAATGTCTGTTTTACCCAAATTGATATACAGATTCAATGCAATCCCAATCAAAATCCCCATAAGCTTCTTCACAGACTTGGAAAAAAAATCCTTAAATTCATATGGAAAAACAAAATTTCCCAAATAGCTAAAGCAACCCTGAGTGAAAAATGCAATACAGAGGGGATTGCTCTACCAGACTTTAAGCTACATTACAGGGCCATAGTCATAAAGACAGCCTAGTACTGGCACAAAAACAGACCCATTGACCAACTGAACAAAACTGAAAATCCAAACTTGAGCTCATACAATTTCAGCAACCTCATATTTGACAAAGGGTAAAAAAACCTCAGTGTAGGAAGGATAACATCTTCAGCAAATGGTGCTGGCAAAACTGGATCACCATTTGTAGAAGAACAAAATTAAACCCCTATCTCTCACCCTGTACAAAAATAAACTCCAAGTGGATCAAAGATCTCAATGTAAAACCTGAAACCCTGAAGATGATAGAAGAACAAGTTGCCAACAACCTACAAGACATAGGTGTAGGAAAGACTTTCTAAATCAGACAGCAACTGCACAGGACTGCAAGGTCAACAGTCAACAAATGGGACCTCATCAAACTCAAAAGCTTCTGTACAGCAAAAGAAACAATCAAGGAAGTGAAGAGAAGACTCACAGAGTGGGAGGAAATCTTCACCAGTGATTCATCTGACAGAGCATTAACGTCAAGAATATATAGAGTAATGAAAAAAGCAAAGAAGAAAACATATGACCTACTCAAAAGATGGAGTAAAGAGCTAAACAGAGACTTCACCATTGAGGAAGAAAAGATGGCTGAGAAACATCTTAAAAAGTGTTCAACATCATTAATAATTAAGGAAATGCAAATTAAAACCATTCTCAGATATCATCTCACTCTGATAGGACTGGCTAAGACCAAGAACACAAAAGACACTAAATGCTGGAGAGGTTGTGGGGAAACGGGAACACTCATCCACTGGTGGTGGGAATGTAAACTACAACCATTATGGAAATCAGTGTGTAGAATGCTTAAAAGACTCAAAAAGGACCCGGGTTCGATCCCCAGCACCCACATGGCGGCTGAGAACCATCCGAAGCTCCAATTCCAGGAGAACTCCAGATCCAGGGGAATCGGAGACCCTCTTCTGACCTCCGTGGCAT
The DNA here is from genome assembly GCA_009823505.1 of Rhizomys pruinosus. NCBI lineage: Eukaryota > Metazoa > Chordata > Mammalia > Rodentia > Spalacidae > Rhizomys > Rhizomys pruinosus. The sequence goes on along the minus strand of VZQC01002345.1, from coordinate 1,991,657 downwards.
TGCACGACATGGGTGCACAGACTTGCATGCAGACAGTACATTCATACACATACAGAAATAAATAAAATTAATTAAAAAAATAAAAGACTCAAAATGAGCCTACAACCTCACCCAGCCATACCACACCTGGGTATATACCCACAAGACATCCTACCATAAAGATACATGCACATCCATGTTTACTGCAGCTCTCTTCACAATAGCGAAGAGCCAGAACCAATCCAAATGCCCCTCAACTGAAGAGTGGATGACAAAAATGTGTTACATCTACACAATGGAGTACTACTCAGTGGTAAAGAAAGATGACATCGTGAACTTTGCAGGTAAATGGATGGAACTAAAAGCCATTATGCTAAGTGAAATAACACAGTCCCAGAAAAACAAGTGTGAATGGTCTCCCTCATTTGTGGATGCTAACAGCAAATCCCCAGATGAAAGGCAAGCTGAACAACATTATTATGTATATATGTATATATACATATATGTATATACATATATATATATACCATAGAGATATACATAGGTAATAAATAATAATAGGGTGTAAAATACAAGTATATACACACACATATATTAATAATAATATATATATATATATATATATATATAATTTGTAGCCATAGCTGTCTGGAACTCACTCTGTAGACCAGGCTGGCCTTGAACTCACAAAGGTCCTCCTGCCTCTGCCTCCCAAGTGCTAGGATTAAAGGCATGCACCACCACTCCTGGCTGCAACTATGTTGTTATAAATCTCTTAACAGGCTCTAGAATTGATCCACCATTTACTTTCAGACTCTGTAATTACTGTATATGAGTGGAAAGTATGTATGCATATTTTGGAGTAATATAAAATTAAAAGAGGAGAATGTGAATTTCTAAACATAAAAAAAGAATGAGAGAAAGATGCATGATAGTTATGGCAGAGTGCATGATCTGGTGTGGGATTGGGGGAAGGGAAAGGGGATGTTTATGTCTAAAAAGTTTATGTCTAAACTGAACTGAGAAATGATGTCTGAAATACACAAAACAGCAATAAAAGCATAAAAATATAAAAATTGTAAAAAAAATTAAAAGTAAGATGGTAAGCAATTGAGGAAGGCATCCAAAGTTGACCCCTGGCTTCCACACACTCAAGTGTAAGCACATAGATACATACATATATAACCCTTCACACATATATACTCTTGCACCACAAAAGCAAAACCGATGTGGGGGAATCAGCAAGAGAAGACTACAGCCAAGGAAATTTCATGCACAAAGTCTCAGGAGCTGAAATAGCTCAGGGGTTCAAATGCTGAAGAGACTACTACATGGCATTTGCAGAGGGTGCAGGATCAAAGGGAGCATGTCAGGACAGAGGCATTATAAATGGTGTAGGGTCTATGTATGGATATAAAGAAGAGCTAATTATTATTTGGAAGAGTGAAGATAATATATTAGAAAATAGCATAGTGAAACAGAATGGATGTTCAGCTATTAAGAATCCCAGTGCTGTTAACAGATGTTAACTCATGTTATTGCTACTTTCTGAGAGACATGGTGCGACATCCATTGCCTCCTTTTCATACAGCTCTGCTCTTTCCATGCCTGTGACACTGTCTTTGTGACTGTCCGTGTTGTTTTATGCTTACTCTCAAAAATGTCATAACTAAGCTAGATGTTCTCTAAGAGTCCACACACGATCAGTGTCTTATATAGAATATTGTTTTCTTGATTAAATTTGCTTCATTTTTGCAACCAATTTTTGTTTGTTTGATTTAGCAAAACATGCTTTTTAATTAAAAATTTTGAAATGGCTTAATAAAATAACTTTAAAATTGGGTTAGTTCAATAAGATTTCCTATATATGAAATTAAAAGCAATAATCTGTACTGTGATTATTTGGAAAATCATAGAATCTCTACCCTAATGTGTGGAGATCACAGCCCCCCACCCTCCACAAGTGCTCCCCATCTCCAGGTGATGGGAAATTGGTTGATCTCTTCAATCCACAATGAATTACTAATTTGAGATTCTGGATTCTGCATAACTTCCAAATGAACAAAAGAGAGTCATCTGCTGAGCCTTGGTGGCATTTAGTCAGCCATTTAATGTAATTCTAATGGTTTGTGTGTGAGAGAGAATTAACAGTAAATTCATTATGAAAACCCATTTACCACAGGGTTGACACCAGCAGAAGCCTGAGGCAGCTCCGGGAATTCTGGGACACAACATCTGTTCCAGTGAACATAACTCATACGTTCCTTCTGATTGCTCATTGGTGCTTAATAGCTTCTTGTGCAGTTCCTTTCTTCCTCAGGACATACACATTCAGTCTCAGAAAACCATAAAGGCCAAATGTCTTCTTTAATCCTTCCAGGCCTGGTTAGCTAAAAAGGAACTGTGAAGAATCACAGAATCTGCCATGTGTAAAGATGACAGTAATAATAATAATGGGATTGGTGAAAGAAAGAAAAGAGAAAAAAATAAGTTAATTTATAGATTTAATTCATGGAAGATTCTCCTTAGCTCTACTTTACCACTTTTGTGTCAGATTTCCATGTGTATTTCAATTCATATATTTCATATGAGCATACCTACTTGTTATGATTTACTGTTAATAACTTTGTTAAAGTGCAAACGGTCTCTCATACTAATTGGGTGTGTTTCCTGTGACATATGCAAACTGATTTAGAAACTAACATATGCTGTTATTACGCATAGTAGAGCAGTTTTGTCTGAAATATTTGTGCCCCAAATTACCATTTGGCATGTCTTCAAATTCAAATCCACCTTCTGCCCTGAGATGAAATTCAAGAATTCGTTTTCTGTTTTATACATTTTGGAGAGGCTGTCTTCGCTGCTATAATAAGGAGTGTTCAGTGTTTACATTATAATGACTATTTATGGGGGTTTAATATCTTACTTGTTGTAAATTGCATCCGACGGGAACTTGGCAAAGCAGTACAGAGATGTGGGACCACATTCAACTATATTTAACGTCATATCAGGCAGTTGATCTTTTGAAAATCTATGGTGTTAAGTGGTATTTAGCATAATCTTACATATTCTTTTTATCTTTTGCTTTTTAGAAGTTTAAAATGGTGCCCAGGCTTACAATCACTTTGAGGGAAAATAAATGTGTTTTGTGGTTGTCAACAACTTCCAAGGCATGGGGTTAGGAAAGGAGCTAAAATCAAGCAACTGGTGTCTGAATTGCTAATTCTTTGCAGACTGTTGGTGGTTTTTCTACTGCTGTAGCTCTTAGTGTGTCCCCCTGTGGCTGAATGGAAGACTGGAACATAAACAAAAGCTGTGTAGATATTAAAATATACATCATATCCCAAATGAAATGTTTGAAGTACAGGAGTGTGCTACACAGTTCTATCTCAGTTTGAAATAGTGCACTACATTATAAAATATAATTAGCTAGAAAATTCTAGGTAGGTAGAAAGGGAAGAGTTGTTTCTTCACTATTTTGGAAATTTTAAGTTGTAAAGAGATGGAATGGTCTAGATTTGGGAGATGTTTTAAGAGTGAATCAGAGCTAGTACCAGAGAATGTAAATAATGTGTGTGCAGTTATGTTTAGTTTCAGAGGAAGATTTTAGTTAAACAGTTAAGGGAAGGAGCTCCTTGTATAGTCTCACTCTGTATACACTGAAGGTGCGTCCATCTTCTGATGGCGGGAATTCTTCATGGACAGTCACATGGACTCCTATGTACCATCATAACCCTATGTACCATCATGACCCTGCACAGTCTCACTCTGTATACACTGAAGGTGCGTCCATCTTCTGATGGCGGGAAGTCTTCATGGACAGTCACATGGACTCCTATGTGCCATCATAACCCTATGTACCATCATGACCCTGTACAGTCTCACTCTGTATACATTGAAGGCGCATCCATCTTCTGATGGCGGGAAGTCTTCAAGGACCATCACATGGACTCCTATGTACCATCATAACCCTGCACAGTCTCACTCTATACACTGAAGGTGTGTCCATCTTCTGATGGCGAGAAGTCTTCATGGACCATCACATGGACTCTTATGTACCATCATAACCCTGCATAGTCTCACTCTGTACACTGAAGGTGCGTCCATCTTTTGATGGTGAGAAGTCTTCATGGACTGTCATATGGACTCCTATATACCATCATAACTGAATGTGACTACCATGTGATTGATCAGTCAAGAGTGTAGTGGAGAGGGTCTATTTGTTCAATGGCTGCTGGCCACTAGCCTTTGTGTTCCTTTCTGAAGGACAGCCAGTTGCATCTATAGCATCTGCCTGGGATCCAGCACAGTGGTCCATTGAGTGGTGTGCTGTAAATAGTAATTGGTTTTTAATGCATGTGGCATCTACAAATTACAGTAGTTTAAATGTCATCCCTTCTCCCGTAGTATTGGGGTTGATCCTTGACACATGCATTTTGAAAGATGTCAAAATTTATTTTGATCCAGTTGCTTAAAATTTTATATTGGCAAAGTGCAATAAACAGTTGAAGGTTGTATTAGTCACTTTTCTGTTGCTGTGATAAAACACCATGACCAAGGGAACTTATAAAAAGAAGAGTTTATTTGAGCTTACAGTTGATGGTTTCAGGGAATCAGAGTCCATTGTGGTGGGAAGCATGGTGGCCGGGGCTGGAGCAGCAAGCAGAGGGACACATCTCGCAATCAGCACAGGAAGCAGAGAGAGAGAGAGAGAGACTAGAGACCGCAAGGCTTGTTAAACTCACTAAGCTTGCCCCCAGTGACATACTTCCTTCAGCATGGTCACACCTTCTAAGAACAGTGCCACCAACTGGAGACAAAATGTCTGAATACTTAAAGTCTATGGGGGGACACTCTCATTCAAAGCACCACAAAGGTATTTTTGATAATAATGTTACTGGATCAGGATCGAGGATGGTCACTGTCTAGGGCTTGGTTGGTTTATTTTCTCAACTAATTAAAAGGGTAGAAAAAAAAACCTCAGAAGGTCAGAGTGCAACAGGCAAACGAACTCTTACTGACAAATGAGAATTCACATACGTGCATACATTCACACAGAACAAAGCTCTCTGCAAGTGGAGAAGGGAGCTGTGGAGGATAAAAAGGCAATTCCCTGGGCAGGGTCTGGGTTTTAATGGGTTTTAGTGATTTTCCTTCTTATTTTTTAAAATGTTTCTACTGAATATTTGTGCATTTCCTGTAACAGACCATAGTCAAGCCTAGCACCCCATCTGTGTTCCCCCATACACTCCCCAGTTGATTTTATGCGTTCTCTCTTATATGTCAGATCCTATCTAGTCAAGCATTTGCACCCAGATGTGTTAGGGCAAGTTCACCCAATGGAATCTAGTCAGCCTATCTAGAGTCACTCCCTTAAAGAAGATCTACTCTCCCTCACCCAGCAGTAATCAGTTGCCAATAGTTCATCCACTAGGGCTGCAGCCTGCTAGTCATTTCCCTCGTTCTATGCTGGGGTTTTGTCTGCTTGAGTCTGCATGGGTCTTGTGCATGCTGTCATTATTGCAAGTTCATATGAGCAAATTCCCAGTGGCCTGAAATTCCTTCATTCCCCCCTTCCCAGTTGAGTACCCCCATTTCCACCATTTCCTCCTTAGTAACATCTGTTTTCCACTAACTGCCTTTCTAGCCTCTTTCTTTCCTTTTAACACTGTGCATCCTTTCCATTTTCCTGGCTCCTGATTGTATATCAGGATATACAATCACAGGTAAAGGACTGGTGCTAAGAGATACAAATGAGGGAAAACATAGGTCACTTGTTTTCTTGAGTCTGTGCTACCTCACTTTTAGTATTACAGTATCTAGTTCCATCCATTTACCTGCAAATTTCATACTTTTGTCTTTCCTTACTGCTGAGTAGAACTGGATTGTGTAAATATACCACATTTTCATTATCCATTTGTCTGTTGAAAGACATTTACATTGTGCTTGCATGAATGCCTTTCCTGATTGCTTGTCATTGGTATATAGAAAGGCTACTGGTTTTTGTAAGTTGATTTTCTAACCTGCCGCATTGCTGAAAATATTGATCATTTCTAGCTGTTTACTTGTGGAATTTTTTGATCTCTTACATATGTCATCTGCAAACAGTGATTAGACCTCTTCTTTTCCAAGTAGTACTCTGTTAATTTCTTCTTTTGGGTATGTTAGATAGGAAATTCTATTCTGCCTGTGTTTACTTGAAGTGTGGATCTGTTTACATTGTTGATGTAGTTTGGTTGTTTTTTGACCCTGTATGAAGAGTTAGTTGGTGTGTGTTTCAGGATTTCTCAGGGTGGTAGGCTTGTCTGGGTAGTTGGCAGAACTGTGAGGCAGATAGGACCGGGGGAGTTGGGGGAAGTCAAGACTGGGGTGAGATCAGCTTGTGGAGGGTCCGACAAGCAAAGTGGGAGCTCTGACTTAGTCTGGGTGCAGGGATCAGGACTCCTGAGCCAGTCTATGTCCAAGGCTAGAAGGGGGGCCAGGAGCAAGGAGAGAGAAGAGCTGCTTAGATTGCAAAGTAATCAAAGGGCAGCGGGCGGGATCTGACTTACAGAGTGGTAGTGAGGTTAGAGGCAGGCCGATCAAGAGGGAAGGGCACGGAGGGGTGGGGACAGCCTGTGGAGGAGCTGAGAAACAATGCTAGAGGATGAAGCTGGTCTGGCGTAGGAACCCAGTCCAGCAATCTGAGGGGAAGAGCAAAGGCAGAGGTGTTCTGTGCCCAAGGTTAGAAAGGGACCAAGTGTGAGGAGAGAGCCCAGCTGCTCAGACTGCAGGGAGTTAAGAGGCAGCCCCTTCTCTTACTTTGGATTGGTCTAAACAAAGAAGAGAAGGCAGATAGGTTTATGCCTTCAAATTATGACGTGTCCAGGTCCAGCCTCAGTCTTAGGTTTTATCTGAACTGGTTTGCATTAGCCAGAGAAAGGAATCCTGCTGGCTAGAGGGAGGCCCTCTGTCTTGTGTCTTAGATCAAGAAGACATAAATATGCCACTTTTATTATTTTTCAGTGGCCCTTCCCCTATTTATTTGCCTGTCCCAAAATATGGCTTGTTTAATTCATTTTAAAAATTCACCATCTAAAATTTTACAAGAATAAGCTTAAAATATCTTCCTCTTATTGGTGACTATTATGCATATTTTTCTTGTTTATTGTCTCAATGTCTTTATGAGTGCACATTGCTGCTTTTACACATGGAGAAATAAGGTTTACCTGGTTCAGTATTGTATCCAGGTCAGATGGCATCTGAGCACAAGTCTGCCTGACCACAAATTGATCAGCTCAAGGCCAATAGCTTCTTTAAATACTTTAGGATTAGTTTTATAATAATATGAACTTTATGTACTAGGATATTTATTTTTGGAAGCATAGAGGTCTTCTTTTTTATTTTACAACCCAATTCTTATGAATTTCTAGGGCTTACATTTGGAATAAGATTTGAAATTTAAGTTATAATTTGTATGTTTCTTGAATATCTTGATATATGGGCTGTTTTAAAAGATAAAGTAAGATGCCCAAAATAACATGCTTTTATACCTGGTAAGTACCTTAGAAGGGCTGAAATTGCTTGAAGTAAACTTTCCATGATGTTTTTAATTTGCTTCATAGAATCTTGGATTGCCAGACTTCTTGATGCAATAGATACTATTCAATGGCTACGTCAATGACCAATAGCCTGAGGTAGATCAGGGAATTGTCTGGTTGGACACATTTGTTATCTTAGGTTTAGGGAACAGTTTCCAATTCTGATAACACTGTCGAGTCCCCTGTAATAACATAATTACAGTAACTAAAGCAAAGCCAGCTGGTTCTGTTGTTAGACTGATTAAATTTATAAAACGTTATTTGCTTTCAAATCTTTTACATGTATGAAAATATTAACACAGTTGAACATTTATTTTTTGCCTCTGTAATATTTAGGCTAAAAGTGTACAGGACAGACGGACTGAAATGTGCCCTAGGAAATAGCACAAGTGGGCTCTTTGGAATATCTCAGTTTGCCTTGGAGAATTTCTAGCTTCTGAAAACTCAAAGTTCTGAGCAATTCCATTTCCCAAGCCAGTGCCTAAAATAAGAGTAGAAGTTCTTGTCATATACAGTAAGTGCTTATTGCACTGAGGTAAGAGGTACCCTGGGCAGCCTGGCTAGCTGAAGGACTGCACTCCAGCTGTGGGCTACAAAGAATCTGGAGCCTAATTCAGGAAAAGAAAGTGGGCAATAGTGGTGCAGACTTGTAATCCCAGCCCTGAAGAGGCTGATGGAGGGGGATTGTGTCTTAAACTGGCCTGAGATAAATAGCAGAACTTTATTTCAAGCAATAACACTTCCCCCAGCTGCCCCCCCAATAAAATAAATGATCATAAATGAATTCTGATTTGGATAGATAAATGTTTACTTAAGATGAAGGGAAAATAACATCACATTTTAAAAAGATTAAAGATGCCACAAATACCCCCAACGTTCAGAAAAAATATTTTCAAATTAATAATTTAATTTTTGGATTCATCTTCTTTCTATTCAGATGCTGTGCCTTTACTCTTTAACCATCTCTCTGTGTGCCAGCAGTTGCTAAAATTTTTTTTAAAAAGAAGCAAAACAGTCAATTACTTCCTTCAGCAGGGTTATATATAATTTGCATTTTTGTATTGGTGATTTTAAAAAGACTTTAGCATTTATCATTTGCCACTACCAGGGTCCTGAGAACATTTAGGGTGCACTCAAAGTTGGGAAAACCTCTGTCACATTTTGTCCATAGATAACCTGAACCATTTCAAAACATTTCATATTTTCTTGTATAGTGGTTTCTCTTAAACCTGTGAGTGACCAATGGCTTGATCAACTTTATGTTGACATTCTTGATACAGTCTGGTATTCTATTATTATCTGTCATGATTTTCATTGGTTGGTTCAGTTGGCGATTCTTTTTTGCCAGTGTGGTAATATGTTCTATTTCTTTTCTTTTCTTTTCTTTTCTTTTTTTTTCTTTTTTTTGGTCTTTTTGAGACAGGGTCTCCCTGTAGCCCCAGCTGTCCTGGAACTCACTCTGTAGATCAGGCTGGCCTTGAACTCACAAAGATCCACCTGCCTCTGCCTCCCAAGTGCTAGGATTAAAGGCGTGTGGCACCACGCCTGGCTGTTCTATTTCTTTTCATTAATTGTATTTTTTTTTAATCAAGTGATATTTTATTATTTTTATCTGGAAACTTTATGTTTTGACATTATGTGCAGTTTGTGTATGGATGTGCTACAAGTTTTCTCATTGTAGAACATTTTCTCTTAATTTTTATTGTCCATACTGTTTATTCTATTTTATATGAATTTTTAAAATTCGGTTTACTAGACACAATTTAAGAGCATGCTGGAGAGATGACTCAGTGGTTTAGAGCAAGACTGCCCTTGCAGAGCACCCAAGTTCAGTTCTCAGCACCCACATCAGACAGCTTACAACCTCCTATAACTCCAGTCCCAGGGGAATCCAATGCCTCTGGCCTCCATAAGTACATGCATTCATGTCCAAACATCACACACACACACACACACACACACACACACACACTATTAAAAAAATAAAATTAAATCTTTTTTGGCAAACCAGTTTTTCCAGCGTCTATCAAGAAAGCATAAACACATGGATTAATTTTTTGGAGACTTATCTTTCCTCATTGATAAACTGAAGATGATTGCATTTTTATCACAGATTCTATAAGGAATAAATTACCTGGTGATGTAAGTATTCTACTCAAAATCTTCTATGAGAGGCTTTCAGAACCGGTGGTCCCTCCTCAGCATCACTCAGGGATGTGTCCAGCAGCGACTTCCAGGTGCTGTCACATCTCCAGCTAAATCACTTGCGATGTCAGGGCTCATAGAGCCTACTTCAGTTAAAACAGGAGTTCAAAGGTGACTTGAGAAGCAGGGAACAGATCTCAGCATTGAGGTCAAGAACTGATAAGAACCAGGCACAGACAAGCCTCAGCCAGTCAGATTGGTTTCAAGTTCGCCCAGTCAGAGCTACAATACAGACCTGGAGGCAGGTTGGAATCTTGCATCCTTTTCATTTTGTGGACAAAGTTTACCCTGCTGTGGTGTGGAAGTTTCCTCTGAATTTAAGCATTCCATCTTGGAGGGAGGGTCCTTAAGACTAGGAAAGGAAGTGCTCAGGAAATAAATGTAACTATCAGGAAGTTCCTGATAAGATTCACAAAGCCTGTCCTCAAGCTTATTACATAAGCAGTAACACATGCTGGGGAGAGAGGACTTTCCCAGCAGCCCAGTTGTCTGCAAGTTGTAGAGGAGGCTCTAGGATGCAGTTTTGGTGAGTCATGGGCCATGCAGGGTGGGCATTCAGATGAGGCAACTGCCTTTGAATCATCCGTCCATGTTCCTGTAAGAAACCCTTCACTCATATTCCATATTCTGTAAAGGCAATAAACTCATGCGTTCACTAATCTAGGCTTCAACGGAATTGCTTCCTTGATCTGTTGGTGGAGACCTACTGAAGTGAAAATATATCACCTAGCACCTGGATAGGAATTTTGAATGGAATTAGTCCTAATGAGTACAGATTCCTAGCACTGGCTCCTGGTAGGCATTGAGGGAAGGGGCAACCCAGACTGGCCAGAAGTCCACAGTCAGGCACATCTGTCTGCAGAACAAAGTGCGTGTCTCTTCCTGGTTGCTGCGCTGGCCTTTGTAGGGTGCCTGCTGTTTTCCCTGGGATTGATTTTTGCGTTCAGCCAGGGATTTTGTTCTGTTGGGCTTTTTGTTTCTTTTTGCAAAGGCTGCTGCACTAATGGTGACCCAATGCTCCTTTGCCCTCGGGGCTTTGTGTCTCCATTAGAGACCGAAAGCTGTCAGAAAAGCTGTGGGAAATTTCCATATCTGGAGCCCACCTATTGCAACCGTAGGAGAACTGGTTTCCACTAGAGAGCAGCCACCATTCTATCCGTGAGTGTTCACTGGTTTGAGGAATGTCAGGGACGCACATTTTTAGCAAAACCAAGGAAGCCAGCTGGATCAGAGAGCTGACACTTACAGGATAAAAGTATTCCTGAAACCTTTGGGGTAGGATATATTCTCGAACCTGCTAATCTAGAAGCTGTAAGAGGACAGGGTCATTGTTTGCTTGTTTCACAAACCCATAGCCTTACCACAAACCGCAAGCAGAGTGAATAGTATGAAGGAGAATGACATTGGCATTGGTTCAATGACTGAACCATTGAGAACATGAGAACTGATGTCTTCAGATGTAGGCAGGGTTTTCCCAACCAGGGATCAGCTAAATGTCCAGAATAGCAGAAAGGTGAATGCAAGCAGCTTTAGAAATTTAAAAAGGGAGGAACTACGCTGAGTTACATCTGGCCACCTATTCCTATCCCCCTGGCCCCGGTGCCCGCCCCCCCCCATTGCGGGCACTGTGCTGCCAGACCAGAGCTTCCTGTGGACCATCTTCGAGCATGTTGTTAAAGACAGAAGTGGAGTAATTTCAGACACTGAGCTTCAGCAAGCACTATCCAATGGCACATGGACCCCGCTTATTCCAGTGACAGGTCAATCATTTCTATGTTTGACCGAGGAAGCAAGTCTGGTGTAAACTTCAGTGAGTTCACAGGTGTCTGGAAGTACATCACAGACTGGCAGAATGTGTTCCACACCTATGACAGGGACAACTCAGGGATGATCGACAAGAACAAACTCAAGCAAGCACTCTCAAGTTTTGGTTACCGGCTCTCTGATCAGTTCCACGACATCCTCATCTGCAAATGTGACAGGCAAGGATTAGGGCAGATTGCATTTGATGACTTCATCCAAGGCTGCACCATCTTGGAGAGGTTGACAGACATATTCAGACGCTATGACACAGATCAAGATGGCTGGATTCAGGTGTGTTATGACTAGTATCTCTCTACGGTCTTCAGCATCGTATAACCAGCCCTTGTGAACAGCAAGCACAGCATGCAAAAAGACTGAAAATGCCAAATCCCTTGTCGGTGATGAAAAGAGACACTTTTTTTTTTTTACTATATTTATTTTCCCAATCCATGAGCATGGGAGGTTTGTCCATCTTCTGATGTCTTCCTCAATTTCCTTCTTCAGGAGTTAAAAATTTTTGTTGTAGAAATCCTTGGTGTCTTTGGTTAGGTTTGTTCCTAGGTATTTTATTGTTTTTGAAGCTATTGTGAGTGGGGAGTTCTCCTTGTAGTCCTTCTTCAGTTGCTTGTTGGTGTAAAGAAAGGCTACTGATTTTTCTAGATTTATTTTGTATCCTGCCACTTTACTGAAGTATTCAATCATTTCTAGGAGTTTTCTGGTGGAGTTCTTAGCATCCCTTAGGTAGACAATCATATCATCAGCACAAAGGGATAGCTTGACTTCCTCTTTTCCAATTAGAACTCCTTTAATTTCATCTTCTTGCCTTATTGCCCTAGCAAGGGTATCAAGCACTATATTGAAGAGGAATGGTGACAGAGGGCAGCCTTGCTGAGTTCCTACCTTTAAGGGGAATGCTTCTGTCATTTCCCCATTTAGGATGATATTGGCTGTGGGTTTCCTGTATATGGCTTTGATTACATTGAGGAATGATCCCTCCAGTCCAATTCCCTCTAGAACTTTAAACATGAAGGGATGCTAGATCTTGTCAAAGGCTTTCTGTGCATCAATTGAGATGATGGTGTGGTTTTTGTCTTTCAGTCCATTCATATGCTTGATGATATTTATTGATTTTTGTATGTTGAACCATCCCTGCATCTCTGGTATGAATCCAACTTGGTCATGATGGATGATCTTCTTGATGTGGGTCTGTATGCGATTTGCCAGTATCCTGTTTAGAATTTTTGGCATCTGTATTCATTAGGAGAATGGGTCTATAGTTCTCCTTTTTGGTTGTATTTTTTCCTGGTTTTGGTAAAGCGTAATGCTGATGCTTCATAGAAGGAATCTGGGAAACCCCTCCTTTGTATCCTTCTAAACAACTTGAGCAGTAATGGTTCTCTTTTTGAAATATTTTATAGAATTCTGCTGTGGAAACCATATTGGGCACTGGGGCATTTTTTGATTTGGAGGCTACTTTATTACAATCTTCAATTTCTTCCTGTATTATTGGTCATTTAGGCTGTCGATCTCTTCTTGGTTGAGCTTTTGGTGATTCCCAGGATTTCAGATATTCATCCATTTTCTTTCTAGGTTTTCAAACTTAGTAGAGTAAGGTTTTTGAAGTATTTCCCATATGATCGTCTGGATCTTTTCATTGTCTGTTGTGATATTCCCCCTTTCATCAGTCTGTTGTATTTATTTGAGTTGTTCCTTCTTTTCTTTGGTTAACTGGGCTAGAGAGTCTATCTTATCTGTTTATTCTCTCAAAGAACCAACTTTGGATTCATTTGATTTTTTTGTATGGTTCTTTGTGTTTCTATTTCAATTGATCTCTTGCTCTGATTTTTGTTATTTTCTTCTTGTCTGCCATAGGGTTCATTTGTTGTTGGTTCATTTGTTGTTGCTTAATGTTTTTAGCTGCAGTTAGATAGTTCACTTGTGCTTTCTGTTTTTCTTAATGTAGGCACTTAGAGCTATAAACTTCCCTCTGTAAACTTGTACAGCCACTATAGAAAGCAGTGTGGAGAACACTTGGAAGACTCAAAATGAGCTTGCCATTTGACCCAGTCATACCACTCCTGGGTATATACCCACAAGAATCATCTTACTGCAGAAACACATGCACAGCTAAACACATGAACACAGCTCTGTTCACAATAGCAAAAAGCTGGAACCAACTCAAATGCCCCTCAACTGACGAGTGGATAGAGAAAATGTGGTACATGTACACAATGGAGTTCTATGCATCGGTAAAGAAAGACAACATCATGAATTGGCAGCTAAATGGATGGAGCTAGAAGATATTATACTTTTTTTCTTTTTTTAATTTTTTAAAAAAGTTTTATTTATTTTTTTATGTGAATGAATGTACTGTCTGCATGTAGGTTTGTGCTCCCATGTCGTGCAATGCCATAGAGGTCAGAAGAGGGCGTCGGATTCCCCTGGAACTGGAGTTGAAGACAGTTCTCAACTGCCATGTGGGTGCTGGGGATCGAACCTGGGTCCTCTGCAAGAGCAGTTGGAGCTCTTAACCACTAGGCCATCTCTCCAGCCGCTAGAAGATATTATATTAAGTGAAGTAATACAGTCTCAGAAAAACAAACGGTGAATGGTATCCCTAATCTGCAGATGCTAGCAACAATAACCCAGTTGTAAATATTTCTTGTGGAGAGGGATGCATATTAAAAGAACAACATCAGAAAGACTGCATCAGAAAACTGACTGAAATGGTGAATCAGGAGGGCTGGGATGGGCGGGAGAGGGACACGGGTGTATATTCGATTAATGTATATTTAATTGACGTGAGTTCAACAAGTATCCAATTTTGCCCAGACTCCGTCTACAGGTTACATGGTTGTTTTAGGACTTAGTAAAAGTAAATATGTGTATATTAAACAACATTGGTTTAAAGTTCTGATAAAAAGGTAATGCACCTTAGTTAATTGGAAATATAAATTGGTTGCTGTCCACATTTGTTTTACTTAAAAATCTGTATAACAATAACTTTGGGATTGGCACATACAAATGTTCTCTATAATTTTTTCTGTTGTACAGTATCACCTTGTAGCATTCTCTTTACCTGTAGGATGATTTAACTTAAAAAATTAAGTTTGCTTCCCAAGTTAACAACATACAGCTTGGGTGAATTTGAGGAAATCTGGCCTTGATTCCTGCCTATAGGTACTTGTACTACAAATGCTTTTTTGAGACTCAAGGTTCAAAAAACAAAAACCTAAAATAAAAGGGGGGAGAGATATTATATGAAACTTTTTTGTTAAAAAGTTTGCAATTCAAATCTTAAAAACTAACTACGGGAAAAGATTTGTATGTTCCCACAGGTCAAAATTCATCAACTTAATGGCTGAGAAAGAAAAGAACAGCTTTGCATCTAGTGTAGGATGTGCCAGGAGTGCCAGCAGAAGGGTTGGCCTGTTGAACATTGAAAGGAAAAAGCCTCAGACTGCTACAGGCATCAAACCCCTCTATGGATCCTACTTGTAAAATTATTTATAATGAGTCCTAAGGAAACTTACCTTACTAGGTGCTGCAAAGTTTTAATACTAGAGACTTTCTTACCTCCCCTCCATAGAACAAGGAGAAATATGATGATTATGATGGTCATTCTCTAAGTGTCAATTGGAGCCAACTGTCATAGAGGTAATTTTTTATAAAACTGGTAAAACTGCCTTTTTAATTGACTAATAGACATAGGAACTGGAAAAGGATATTCTCTATTCAGAACCAAATATAATACTAAAGTCTCCTTTAAGCTGTGCACTTAAGCAAAATATATTAATACAGGAGGCTCTGATATCATCAAAGGATTATTCTACCAAGGGAGATGTTGGCAGGGGATCCAAGCCCCCCCCCCCCCCCCCGCAAAAAAAGTAAAGGCTTCTTACCTGTAAACTGGGATACGTGCAAGAAGAGAGGCGATAAGGCCCTGCTGTCGAAGACCTGATGTAAGACATGGGAAAGATGTATTTGAGACCGCACTTGCAAGTGTACAGTTGGTCTCTGGAATACCAGAAAGTGTTACAAAGGCCACTAAACCAATAAAGCAAATATAGGTCTCCTTGAGTCAAGCAAGACTCCTCCGTCAGCACCAGCTACACCTCACCTGCCTGGAAATACTGTGTAGCAGTGCATCCATATGCCTGTATATCCCAAATATAATTGGCTATTAGCTCTCTCCTTGGAAGAATAACCCATGGCTGATGCCACAAGCTTACATCCTCTAATGGTTAGGAGAAGTTATAAGCCACAGAAAGACTTTGTCATCTTTTACAGAAAAAAATGCAATTCATAGATTAACATACCATCCAAATATCTGTGTCTATATCAAAGTAACCTACCATAACAACTAGTACTGTTTAAATACCTACATATCTAATTGCTTGTGCTTCATTAGTAGGATTGAAAGGTTATTCCTGGACAAACTGTCAGCCCATGAAAGGAAACAGCCAGAATTGACCAGAGTCCAAGACAACAGCCCCAGAGAAAGTAGACTGTTTTGCTCCTCGTCCACCTGTGCCCCTTTTCTAAGCCTAGGGAACAATCTGCGGAAGAGGGGGCGTGGTAGAATGTAAGGGCTGCGATTGGGGTGAATGGTGAAACTACAGCAATATAGACTGGACACTTATTTGATCAAGTTGATTGAACATACAAGTCCCCCAGCTGGATGGTGGGACCCTTGGGCTGTGTGGGTTTGGGCACAACTGCTTGCAAATTGGTTTTACGTGAAGGATGCTTGTACTCATAAATTATTACTTATTGTTAAAAAAATGAATAAAAAATGTAATAGAAAAAAAGAGACACAAATGCAGTTAGATACTGTTCTTCGTGTAAACTGTATAATTAATACTTGGGACCTAGCTGTACATATGTGAATAAACTGGTTAGTATTTTTTATAGTGGTAACCATAGCACATTGTTATAAAACAAACCTTGGGTTTGGTGACTAACTGTGCCATGAGGCCTAGTAATGTGCCTATTAGTGGTTCAGGAATCTGCTTGCAAATAGCATATCATGTCCTTTCTAAATGTCTCTGTGTAGTTAAAATGCTTTTATTAGCTAATAGGACTTTAAAATAATACAAAATTTGCACAGAAGGCTTTTCATGTGCCTTACTTTTTAAAAAAAGTCCATTGTGTTCATTGTAATCTGCATCATAAGCAATAAAATGATGAAAAAAAGAAATTTAAAAAGGATTCACAGTCCAATTGAGGAAGCAGACAGCATTCCTTTGTATCCATACTTCATTGTTTGATCCAGTAAAGCAGTTTCTTTAATGCTATGGCAGAGACCTGAAGGTCATAAGTCCTTTTGAGAGATACACTACAACAATGAATTATGTCCAGTGTTTGAGTGTATGCAGCACAGCAGCATAGCTTATGGTCACTGAGGTTGGAGTGGCAGAAGTTTAAAGTATGAAACCTCACAAATAATTTTGCATTTTCCAAAATTATTTCATATTTAAGCTTTAAGTATGAAGAGTTTTTTTTCTACTGAGCTTCTTCTGCTGTCTTTTACGAGAGCATCTTAAAGAAGAAAACAATTTTTCCCTTGGAGAAAAAAATCCCAGATCTGTCTAAATTAATTTCAGCTATCTGCTCATTGTTAACCACCTTTGGCATGTCATGTAACAAAGCACAAGCTAAAAATTCTCCTGTGGAGCATTAGTAAAATCCACAAAATCCTCTTGCAGGGAAAAAAAAAAGTAAAGAAACATCCCAAGGCATAACATGCAAAACCACTTTTCACTAATCAAAGAATCATTGCAAACTTGGACGACAACCCTGTAATAAATGACCTTCACTGTGGCACAGAAAGTATATGCTCTGTGAGGACAGTGCATTCCACAGCAGCCAATACTCAGAACTGAGGACTGGGAGTATTTTCAGTCTAGCAAGGGAATGAAGGATGACTTTTTACTTAATTCCCAGGCCCTGGAACAGGCTCCTAGTGGGATTGCTGACCTTTTCTCAGTTTGCATTCACAAATCAGAACCCCTAACCTGATTAATAAGGATGCAAAAAAGAATTAGCTGAAGTTTGTGATTAATTCAGCTGTGCCAACTTGCTTTGGGTACACTAATGAAACCAGAAAAAATTAGATAGCCTCATCTATAGATTTCCTTTAATCCAAGTAGACCAACATTTCTAAAATATGTGTACTTGAATTTTTTTTCTAAAGAATTAGAAAAGTCCATCTATAATCCTTGTTAATGCTGGTTTTGTATTGAAGAAAGAGGATATTAAATAGATTACATTGCACAAATCTGCTTTTTTTTTCTATTGTTTCCTTTAAAGGTTAAGTAATTTTTTAAAAAATTCTTTTGTCTGTGGTCCTGTAACTTAAGGAAGCTAAACTCATTAAGTGAGTCATCATGTTGTCTGCTCCAAGTTCTAAGCTCTTACCACTCTGAAATGTACTAAGCATTTAGGTCAAGTATTTTAGACAAGAAATTTTAAACAAATAACTGGAAACCAATAGTATTTATGTAGGATAAAATAAGCAAAACCTCTTTGTTGTTTGGAATTCAACCAAACCTCTAATATCCAAACTTAGGGAAACATCTACACCCAGGGAGGCCTAAACCATAACTTCAGAATTCTTTCTAATGGCTCACAGGGTCTCTGAGTGCTCAGAAGGCACCATCACAGCCTCTAATAGTCAAAACCAATGTTCTGTTTCAGTGCCATACTGTGAGAACTGCCCTACAAGTACTATTAACAATTCCTTCATGTTTATGAGAATTTTCCTTGCAAAATAAACAAAGTATTGCAAAAATATTTCCAAGAAAATGAATATAGTCTATCTGATTATATTCCTTTGTTTTCGAAAAGTTCTTCTCTCCAAGAAGTTAAGATTCTTCAGGGGCTAGAGATATGGATCAAAAGCTAAGAGCAGTGGTTGCTCTTGCAGAAGATCCAGGTTCAATTCTCAGCACTCACATGATGGCTAACAGCAGATGTACAGCCAGTTCTAGGTTATTTGATGCCTTCTTCTGGCCTCTGTGAGCACTACACACATGGGTGTACTCTCATGCAGCTCAAACACTCAAACACATAAAAATAACTGAATTAAAAAAAAACCCAAAACGGGGCTGGAGAGATGGCTCAGCGGTTAAGAGCACTGACTGCTCTTGCAAAGGACCCAGGTTCCCAGCACCCACATGAGAGCTAAGAACCGTCTTAAGACAAGCCAGGTGGCACACACCTTTAACCTCAGCACTCGGGAGGCAGAGGCAGGCAGATCTCTGTGAGTTCAAAGCCAGCCTGGTCTACAAAGTGAGCTCCAGACCAGCTGGGACTAAGGGGAGACCTTGCCTCAGAAAAAAAATTAAAAGGAGAATCTTCAGAGTATAATCCATGTTGTTAAATTGTACTATAGAACATCATTTAAAGCTGCTGACTAGTAATTCATGCATTTAAACATTCATTTAGCAAACATTGAGTGGGAACTAGCTCAGTAAGGAAGGAATAATATTTTTAGGGGCTTAGGATGATGCTAAAAACAGTGTCTCTGGGGAATAAATTGGTGGCAAAATTATGCAGATATTGTATTTATCAGCCCAGCAGTTTCAAGAGTCTGTACTCCAAGATAATTGCTCTTGGAAGACAAACGCATTAAGCCAATATGTCAACTAAAATTCCAATGGGTCAGTTAATTAACAATGAGAAACTAAAATAAAAAGAAATCCAAATCTTTGTCTTTTCTTGGTATAATCTCCTTTATACCAACACAACCTATCTGTGACAGCAAATTATTTTTAAAACAGTGCAAGGAAGCAAATAATCTTTAAAAAATACAGCTCTTGATTTTTAAGAATGGTTTATCTCTTTGTCTTATACAAAAAAAATACATGTGGTATCTGAAACATAAATAAATAAACAAGTAAATGCTCTCAGTCTCTGAAGCAATGTTAGGAGACCACTGCCTAAATCCTTTCTCTGTACATATCCTTTCTGTAGGTTACACTACAGTGTTACAAAGTTACAAAATTCAAAATCACATGATGCTACCAGAAAAGCAGATATTTAGATCAAGGCAACAAATAAAAGACCCATCAATAGACCCTTGTATATATGTCTAAATTAAATTCATTGAAATTTCCAAGCCTCAAAAGAGAGAAAAAATATTGTTGGAGGAATTGTAAAACTGAAGATATAAAATGCCTAGAAGAAAACACTGGGAGGACATGCTATATTCCAGTTTAGGCAAATGATTGTTATGTTCCCAAACAATACCATATAATAAAGAATAAAAGAAAGATAAATTGGATTGCATAGAACTCTAAAACTCCTGTACAACAAAGAAAACTTATCCAAAAAGTTAAAAGAAAACTTCTAAAATGGTTTACAAACCATGTATCTGATGGTTTATATCCAAGCTAATATCCGGACTCTTCAAAGCACTCCTATGGCTCAGTCTCACACAAATCATCTCTTTTGAAAATGGACTTAAGTCAACTTTAGCATTTCTGATCATCTGAGCTGCATCTCTGCCTCTGATAAACAGAAGAACACTGACTCTTACAGTCCCAGCATTCCTCGTGGCTTAGCCACACCAGCAGTGGACCCTTTGGCCTTTTGCAGATGAACAGGAGAATCATCTGCTCATGACTGTGGGGCAATGTCACTTTTAATAGTGTTCTAACTGAACGTTCTGCTTTGGCGGCCATGCTAAGTCTGTACCATTCTGTATTTACCTATTTCCCTTATTATGTGGTTAATTAATTTTTGAAAAAAGGACCCTGCCTTATTAATCTTTTATATTTTGTCAATAACAGGGTCTATCAGAGAACTGATTATTTAATACTTTTAAATTCGCAAGTTGATCTCACAATTTGAACTTACTCTGCATGTTAGACATATACTCTACCACGGAGCTACATCCCCAGCCCTTAGCCAGTTAAAGCACAAGTCAGCTTTGTGACAACCTGTCTTTGAGAAATGACATAGAATATAAAGACCAAAAAGAGAAGTCTCCCTTTGACATATGTGGTAAAGGATTTCCCTTCAGCAAAGAATCACTGATTTCGATTGTCAGATTGAACTGAAATCAGATGGCAACAGACATTATTCTTGGTTCAAAAGAAAGGAGATACTCTGATGGTGGCTTACTACTGATGAGAATTAGTACTAACTTCATTCAGGGCTTGTCTGCAATGAAGAAACTATTCTAATTCCAACAGATTTATCATTTTTTTTGTATTATGAGGCCAAAATTATAGCATCCTTTTAAAAACATAAAATTGTTGCTATTACAATTAAAATGTGTTAAAAAATTTAAAAAAAGAACTAAAATGTGTTATTATTGATTGTTTGATCACAATACAGTTCGGTAGGATTGTAGAGAGATATTAACCAATTTATAGATAAGTGAATTTCAAGTACCATAAATGGTTAAATCACTAAAACTGTTTAGATGGGTCAATTCAAACCCTGTCAGATGGCTTCTGTTGATCAAGACAGCAGAATTTAGAAAAGAAACACAGTGGCCGTCTGACAGGGCTTTATCCAGATGGACTTAGAATGCTCTTTTGAAAAAAAGGAAACTGACCTAAATTGGGAAGCAAATGAATTTCCTTGAATAATTATAAATAAACAAATGTCTCTTATTATTTGAAAAAATGTGGATGTAAAGCCACCTTTGAAACTGATGACCACAGGGTGTGCACTCCAAAGACTGAATCCAGGCCTGCCTCTGTGTCTGCTGGCTTGCCTCTCGTTTTCAACAGTCTTATCCATAAGCCCAAGGACTGAAGGAAATCCCCTCTTTTCATTCCCATCTCTTATTTTAAACTACAGTTTTGACAGATGCTATAAACTGTCATACTTCACACCTATAAAATATGAATAATAATATTCTTTTTTTGTTCACATAAGGTATATGAGGTTATAATGCAGGGAGTTCCAGCAGATAGTTCTAAATATTAATCAAGTGTCCAAGCTAAAAAAAAAAAAAAAAGCCTTTCCTCAATGAAGAAATTATGACATTAAATTAACACCTTATAAATATTAACTAATTAGTTCTGTGGCAGACCCAGTTATTAACAAAATATACAAGATAACTAAGCAGGGTCCTTTTCCTTAAAAATTAATTAAACACATAATAAGGGAAATAAGTAAATACAAAGTGATACAGGCTTGTCAGGGCTGCCAAAGCACAATGTTCAGTTAGAACATGATGAGAGTGATGCTTACACAGTCATGAACAGATCACTCTCCTGCTCATCTGCAAAAGGCTGAAGGGTACGGCTGGTGCGGCTAAGCAGTGAGGAATGCTGGGACTGTCGGACTCAGTGCTCCTTTGATCATCAAAGGCAGAAATGTGGCTCAGATGTGATGAGTTTCAAAGGGAAAACTACTGCTTTAAATAGGTAAACTACAAAAAGACAGAGGTGTCCTTTTGGATAATGGGACCTGCTATAATTTGAACCTTAACTGTCCCTCAAACCCCACGCATTAAAGGCTTAGTGTCTTGGGTGGTGCTATTGGCCGGGAGTGGAATTTTGAGGAGATGGGCTAAGTTGGGTTTGTAGGTCACTCATTGTTCACGGTCATCCCCATACCAAATTATCACAGATATATATTTCTTCTTCATGTGTTTTTACTCCTGCTAGAAAATTAATTACAGACAAAAAGAGGTCTCACCTTAGTAGGGGGAGATCAGAGTTGATGAGGTAGAAAGGAGCTGAAAGAGCAGGTGGGGGTGGGGAGAGTAACAGATTCCATTACATACATGTATGCAACTGTCAAATAAAAGGTTAATTTAAGAAATTAGGGAAAAAAGTATTCTCAGTTTATGTCGGTAGTGAAAAGTCCTCTAGGAAATGGAGCATTTTCTATATTTTATTCCTTCTCATGAGTATATTCACAAAATTTTGAATTTTTTTTTTTTTACATTTCCTTAGTTCTTTTCTTTTGAGTACTAGGGGTGCCATGCAGGCGCCAGGCTGCCTGTGTGGAGGTCAGAGGACAGCCTGCCTAAACATGTTCTCCCTTTCTACCACGTGCTTCCAGGTCTTGAACTCGGGTCCTCAGCCATAGCAGCAAGCACTGTTACCCACAGAGCTACCTCACTGGCCAAATCTTGTGGTGTTAATATAAAAAACAAGAAAACCACAGTTTTAGGACATTATGGTGAATAAGGCATATGTTAGCTTTAGAGACTTTAAACACTTTAGAACACAATGAAAACATTGCACAGATCCTAGGGAATGAGGGCACTTTCTGTCTGAAATCTTGAGTTGATGTGCTCCAGAAAAGCCACAATTTGAGCGACAAAGACCCTACCAACTTTTCCGAAGCTGGACATTAAACCTTGAAATGATTGAAAATGTTCTTGAAGTATACAGTCTGCGGGCTAAGAAGTTTACTTACTGCCCATCTACTCAGCTGTTCTTAACTTACTAGCAGAGAATATAGGATGTCCAGATAATGGTACTACACAGGAAGAAAGGATCATAAGAGCAGCCAAGACATTCATTGAAATGAAGTCTTTCATTTCAAAGCAGTCTCCATTGACTTTCTGTTCTAACAATTTTATTTCTACTGTACCAAGTGATGGGTGAAGATGCAATTATCTCCTGTGATGGATGAGGCCCAGTGCAAAGGTGCTATGCTCTGTGCTTTCTTATTGAATAATTGAACTTGTACCTTCCCCCAGAGAACAACTATATGCTTCATCCTCAACTAATTTACTCTCCTTAAATTTTCTATTCACTTGGCAATACGATCTTTGTTACTTGATTATCAAATGCGAATTGTTTGCTATTATTGATTGTGTAAGAATTTTTAGAATTTGGTCAGCAGTCGTCTAGCATGATCATGCTTTGTAGGACTTGTAGAAGTAATATGGGTCTATTATTACCCGAATTGTTCTCCCCAACAGAAGGCTCCTGTGCTGACAGTCCTTACCCTAAAGTGACTGTAGAGATAAGAGTTTCAAGGAGGCAATTAAGGTTAAGGTCACAGTATAAGACCCTAATCCAATAGAACAGCTATCTTTATAAGAAAGAAAGTCTAATAGTGAGCATGCCCAGAGCATAGGGCATGTAAGTAGAGAGGAAGGAAGTCCCTGCAAGCACCGAGGGAAGGTGTCAGCAGACCAGCCTCACAACACACTTCTGACCT
Organism: Rhizomys pruinosus; assembly: GCA_009823505.1. Taxonomy (NCBI): domain Eukaryota; kingdom Metazoa; phylum Chordata; class Mammalia; order Rodentia; family Spalacidae; genus Rhizomys; species Rhizomys pruinosus. Next base: position 1,967,946 of record VZQC01002345.1, on the reverse strand, counting down.
CCAGAACTCTGAACACTGCTGCTGAACTGCATTTCTCACCCCTAGTTTTTAATAGTTTGAAGATTTGCCATGTAATTTTCTACAGTAGCTGTACCCTTTACCTTCCTACCAGCATTTTCCTCTCTCTTCACAAACATTTCTTAGTTTTCTGAGGATTTTTGTTGCTTGATTATTATGCAGTAGCCATATTTATAGGTTCAATGTGATACCTCACTGTGGTTTTGATGTGTTTCTCTAAAAATTGATGATGCTCAACATATTTATTTTTGTGCTTCTGCCCAGTTGTATGTCTTGTCTATTCAGGACCTTTGTGTTTTGGCATGCTTTTGTGTTGTTACTTATTTGTGTTGAGTCGTGAGAATCTTTGTAGAGTTTGGGGATTAACCTTTTATCAGACATAAGACTGGCAAATATTCTTTTCCATTCACTAGATTACATTGTCTTTGCCACATAGAAGGGTTTTTTTTTTTGTTTGTTTGTTTTTGGTCTTTTTGAGACAAGGTCTCCCTGTAGACCCAGCTGGCCTGGAACTCACTGTGTAAACCAGGCTGGCCTTGAACTCACAGAGATCCACCTGCCTCTACCTCCCAAGTGCTAGGATTAAAGGTGTGTGCCACCACGCCCGGCTTTGCCACATAGAAGTCTTAACATTTGATGTAGCGTAGTTTATTTTTCTCACGTTATCTTTGCTTTTCGTATCATATCCAGAAACAATTGTCAAATCCAACATCGTAAATCTTCTTTACTATGTTTTTCTTAGGAAATTTTTATAGCTTTAGGCTTCACTTTTAGATCATTGACTATTTTCAATTGACATTTGTTGATCTGAGCCTACCTACCTTCATTCTTTTGCATGTAAATATCTAGTATTCTTGGTATCATTTATGGAAAAGACTTTCCTTCCTTCCTTTGAATAAGTTTGGCATGCTGGCTAGTCATACATATGAGAGTTTATTTCTGAAATCAGCTTTCAGTCCATTAGACCACTATAACTATTTGTATGCCAATACCATTCTATCAAGGAAAATCTTATTGTCAACTTGACCAGACTTGGAATCATTGAAGAGATTAGTGAAACATATCTTGGGTGTGTCAGTGAGGGCATTTCCAAAAACCATTAACTGAGGGGGCAAAATTCACCTTGAGAAAAATGGCCACACATTCCCCTATGCTGTACATCCCTGATTCTGCGACATCCTCCCCAGGCACATCCGATGAAACGACCATGACCACATTGAGCAGAGGTGGCCAAAATGCACAACTTCATCTTATGACCTGAAGAGAGTGTCTTCAGCTTTTCACTAATGAATATGATGTTAATTGTCATGTTTTCATACATGAATTTTATTTTGTTGAGATAGTTTGCTGATATTTCTAGTTTGTCCTTGTCATTAGTATGGGATATATTGGATTTTTATCAAATCTCCTTCTGTACCATTGAAGATAATCATGTACTCTTATTTCTTTACTCATCTAGATATATGGCTGATTTTTGTATATAGAACTATTCACCCATTTAATTGATAAATCTAATTCTATTTGATCATTGAATATAACCTTTGTAATATATCTGAATATTAGGTAGGTTTTTTTAGAATTTTGCATCAATATTCATAAAGAATATTCACTTTTAATCTTGTGTTCTTATCATACTTTAAGTGGCTTTAAAATCAAGATAATGTATGCTTCAAATAACGACTTGTAGATAGAGCCTACTCTTTAATTTTTTTGTAAGAGTGTGAAAAACATTAGTATTAGCCCTCAAAATGTTTGGTAGAACTCAACAATTAACTCTCTTGAGCCTGGGCATTTTCATTACCACATAGTTTTGATTCCATTTATTATAATTATAATTATAATATTGATTAAATTTCCTTAAATTATATTCAGGTTTTTCACCCCTTCATGAGCCTGTCTTAGTAGTTTTATATTTCTAGGAATTTTGCATTGCATGCAGATTTTATAATTTGTTGGTAAACAATTATTATAGTACTCAGTATTGAAGATTATCCTAGTCTGTCAACCTAAAGATTTTCTAAATTTGATGATCCTGTTGAAGAGACAGCTTTAGGTTTGATATATTTTTCACTTGTTTCTCCATAAAAATAAAATATTTTTCATTTATCTCTGCTATATTTGTTTCTGCTATATGTATTATTTTCTTCCTTCTGCCAGAATTTTTAGTTCATTCTTTGTTTTCTAATTTCTCCCATACAATTTTTCAAACTCTTTTAGTGGCAGCCAGCTCTAGTTATAATACTGAATATTTCTGATTTTTGGACTTGGCACATATTGAGGATACTAAAACTGTATTCACTCTGAAAGTCACTTAAATTTGTTTTTTTTACAGTTGTGAATTTTGTCATGAAAATGTGGTTTTGTTTCTTATTTTTCATTTTTAGACACTTTTCCCCAATGTTTTATTGTTTGACCATTTCGTACCTTTTAGAAATGATTTGTAGGCATTTCCCTGTCCGTCCTCTCCTCCTCCTGGCTTCCTTCTCCTCCCACTTTCATGTGTTCTTTCTGAGTGTGGCCCACTGAGTTTAGCTAGAGTTACTTGCTCGAGTGTGGGTTGGAGGTTACTCAGTGGAGCAAGGGAACTTACTGAAGCCACGCCACTGAAGAAAATGGCATCCCTCCCCAGATAAGTAGCATCTGAGGATAGTCCTTCCAGGAGGGGTGGGTTTCATGAGCCCACCCCAACATCCATGAAGAAATTTGGGTATTTACATTTTTCTTCCAGGACTGGAGAGATGGGTCAGCAGTTAAGAGCACCGACTGCTCTTGCAGAGGACCCGGGTTCGATTCCCAGAACCCACATGGCGACTAAGAACTGTCTTTAACTCCAGTTCCAAGGGAATCCGACATACTCTTCTGACCTCTGTGGCATTGCACGACACGGGTGCACAAACCTACATGCAGACAGACAGTACATTCATACACATAAAAAATGAGTAAATAAAATTAAAATTTTTCTTTCATGTGTCTATATGTGTATGTATGTGGATACACATGTGTGTGAGGGTGTACATGTGTGCACCTGTGTGTGGATACACATGTGTGTGCAGGTCTATATGCACATGTGTGCATCTGTGTGTGGATACACATGTGTGTGCAGGTGTACATGCACATGTGTGCATCTGTGTGTGGATACACATGTGTGTGTGGTGTACATGCACTTGTGTGCATCTGTGTGTGGAGGCCACAGGACAACCTTGAGGGTCATCTTCGGAATCATTGTCCACCTCCTTTAGCAGAGCCTCTTTCATTGATCTAGAGCTCGCCAGTTAGGCTAGACTGGCTGGACAATGAGCCGGGAGGCCTACCGTCTCTACCTCCCCAGAGCTGAGACAACAAGTGCATGCCACCACACTGTTAATTTTATGTAGGTTTCAAGGTTCAGATTCCGTTCCTATGTTTACAAAGCAAACAGTTTATCCATTGAGCTATCTTACCAGATTCAGTGTGTATGTGTGTTGGCCTTATAGGTCATAATAGCCAAAACAGAAAAGGATTCCCTTAATTATTGTTACAGAAAATTGATATCACAATATCCTTTAAATTGGAGCCATTTCAGGAAGATTGGAGAAAGCTACAAAGAATTAAGCCTAGTCTTAAGTCTATTCTGTCACTATGTGATTTCACTAGCTTTCAATTAACTCTAGGAACTTCCCCAAACCTCTTTCTTCTCAGAAGCAAACTGGAGATAATGACACTACTTCTCTTGGTTTCAGATGCAGATAAAGTAATGTGAGCAAAAACAATTTGTAAATATTTATCTTCTGCTAGTTACTGTATTTCCCAGGTTTTCATTCCTTAATCAGGAGTTATACTCCAAACACTTACACCTGATGTTTTACTTACACAGAGATTTGGAGTTTCATGATGAAGTTGGGCTCAGTAGGGAAGGGGTCTAAATATGATCAAAATACATTGTATGAAATTCACATAGATTTGATAAAAAACTTTAAGAAAAGATTAGAACTTAATAATACTTTATTTTATTTTTGTATGTGCATGAATGTACTGTCTGCATGTAGGTTTGTGCACCCATGTCGTGCAATGCTGTGGAGGTCAGAAGAGGGCATTGGATTCCCCTGGAACTGGAGTTAAAGATGGTTCTCAGCCACCGTGTGGGTGCTGGGGATCGAACCTGGGTCCTCTGCAAGAGCAGTCAGTTCTCTTAACCACTAGGCCATCTCTCCAGCCCAGCTTCACCATTTTTAGCAAGAAGATGGCCATTCCAATGGTACCAATCAAATGACAGCTTTCTTCTTGTGTGCCATTTCCAATTCGAGTCATGCACATACTATATGCAGTTGATTTAAATATACATAAATATATGAAAATCTCTGAAAAAGACTTCTTTACATAAAATAATATATATTTAGCTTAACTTTTGGATCCAGGGAATTTCTTTTTAGGATAGTCCCATTTCATAAAGACAATAAATAATATTTATATTGATTAATAAAATACACACCAAATGTTATGATACATTACAAATCACTTGCATAAGAAAGCTGATTTGATCATATGAGTTATCCTTTGTGATAATTATTTACTCTTAAAAATAGATTATGTATGTCAGGACATGGTGGTACATGCCTGTAATCCCAACACTTGAGAGGCAGAGGCAGACAGATCTCTGTGAGTTCAAAGCCAGCCTGATCTACATAGTGAGTTCTAGGACAGCTGGGGCTACAGGGAGACCCTGTTTCAAAAACACCAAAAAAAAAAAAAGATTATATTTAAAGTGGTTATCTGCCACAATTGCCTTAATTTTACTTATACCATGTCTTCACCTAATATTTTCTTCTCAATGATATATATTGTTTTCATGAATTCAAAAAATTATATTATTCTAAATGTAATCATTTGCATATTTCATAATAGTTTTATTAAGGTATAATTCAGGTTTCACAAGATTTGTCACAAGATTTGCTGGTTATGTCAGCATGATTATTACATAATTTGGGGAAATTTTATCACCCCAAATCCTTTAGCAATTGCTCCCCAGGGCCTAGAATAACTAATTATTTTTTGACTCCTTAAATTTGCCTGTTCTAGGCATTTCATATAGATGGAAACACACAGTGTTCTATTTTGTGGCTGGCATCTTTTACTTAATGTTTTCAAGATTTCCTTGTGTTAAAACAAGTATGAATACTCCAATATTTATTTATTAACAAGTTCATTAACAAATAATAGACTTTTATGTATATGAACAATATTTATTTATCTTTTATCAGTTCATAGTCCCTTGAGCTCTTTCTTCTTTTCCATTTTTGAAACAGGGTCTCCCTGTAGCCCCAGCTGGCCTCGAACTTGCTATGTAGACCAGACTGGCCTTGCGTTTACAGAGATCCACCTGCCTCTGCCTCCTGAGTGCTGGGATTAAAAGTGTGTGCCACCATGCCTGGCAAGCTCTTTCCACTTCTGTCACTGTGATTACTGTTGCTATAAACATATGTGTGCCTGTTTTGTGGGGACATATGTTTTAATTTCTTTGGGGTACATGTTTACATAGGTGAAAAACTGAGCTTTGGAAAAAGAGTTTTTATAATTTTGCACAATTTTTCCATGGTTTAAATAGAAGTCAGTTATTTTCAGTGCATATATGTGTATACTTTTATGCTTAGATAATATTCTGCATGTATCTCTGAGGTTATTTACAGGGAATTTCAGGCTGTTTTAAGTGTGAAATTATTACATGAAAACAAAGTGAAACAACATTTTCATGTTCCATTGCCCACAACATTATGTACAGAATATGCTAGAATTCTGGAACATTAGCATTGAATAGATATTTATAGTTTATGGTTTTAAATACTGACTCCATGTACCCATTTACTACCATAGTTTTAGCATTCATTTCCAAAAGACTGTTATATGGCCAACTTAATTAAATGAATACTGAATTTAAATAATTTAGTGTATGTCTTGGGACCATTAAGTTTTGAATGCACAGTCCATGTTTTTCATTCTTCAGTGTATTTCAGTCTCATTTCCGAGTTTTTTTCCACTGTTATGAAAGTTTGCATAAATCAGCAGTTGGTATTCAGTTTAAAAGAAACAATCATCAGAGGCATTACATTGAATTAGCTTAAAGTACTTAATTCTAATTCATATTATGTCTGATGGGTAAGGAGGCCATGAGGACAAAAAAATAGCATCATGTTTTCTGTAAAATTTATTCCAAGACTAAACTGCTACCTTGGGAAGCTCTCAATATAAGTCTGAGTCTTTATAGTTTTGAGAATATGGGCTCTCCTTCCATGCCACATAATGCCCTCAAATGTACTTTCAATGGTGTCCTGCAAAATAAAAAAAAAAAAAAAATACTTTTACACTCTATTTAAAGCAACATGAAAAAATTAAGCCCATTGTACTTTCAAAATTTTGCAGCTTTATCTAAATCTTAACTGACTTTTTTTTTTTATTAATTTTTGTATGAGTGTACTGTCTGCATGTAGGTTTGTGCCCCTGTGTCATGCAATGCCTCGGAGGTCAGAAGAGGGTCTCGGATTCCCCTGGAACTGGAGTTCTCCTGGAATTGGAGTTACAGAGGGTTCTTAGCCGCCATGTGGGTGCTGGGGATCAAACCCAGGTCCTCTGCAAGAGCAGTCAGTGCTCAACCGCTAGGCTATCTCTCCAGTCCCTTAACTGACTTTTAAATAATTCTCAAAGTTCCCATACAAAATTTGGCTTCTTACATGTGGGTTATTTCCATTGCGGTTTCTCTTTAGAAAATCATGACAGAATAATGATCTTTTTAAAATATTTAACTAGACATTCTATGGATTGCTGGGTAGGATAGTCAGATATCAGTATTTTGTGGCTAGTGTATCTGTTCTTGAGTCTGTACTATTTTGGAAGTGTCTTAAGCATATTTCTAAATCTTCAATATTCAGAGTTAGTTTTCTTTAGCGATTGCAGATTAAAAAAAAAACCCGACCGCTCTTGAAGAGGACCCGGGTTCGATCCCCAGCACCTACATGGCGGCTGAGAACCGTCTGAAACTCCAATTCCAGGAGAACTCCAGTTCCAGGGGAATCCGAGAGACCCTCTTCTGACCTCCGCGGCATTGCACGACACGGGTGCACAAACTTGCATGCAGACAGTACATTTATACACATATGGAAATAAATAAAATTAATAAAAGAAAAAAAAGAAAAAAAAGAAAAAAAAAACCAACAAATAATGAACATGAATCTGTGAGTGAGTGCTTGTTTTTCTTGAAGTTAAGTGGAATACACTTCATGTGTATGCTACAGAAGTTACTTTTAGAGTATTGGAAAGTGAGGGCAATGGGGATAGCTTTTGCAAGCTCAGTTTAAGTCCTAAGTTATTAGTGTTAAGTTTCCTCTGTAACGTCTCTCACTCTCTGCCTTCCCAGGACACTAAAAAGAAAGGCTATATATTATACTGTTTAAATACCTAAATATCTAATTGCTTGTGCTTCATTAGTAGGATCGAAAGGTTAAGCTTGGACAAGCTGGCAGCCCATGAAAGAAAACAGCCAGAACTGACTAGAGACCAAGACATCAGCTCCAGAGAAAGTAGAGTGTTTTGCTTCTCATCCACCTGTGCCCCTTTTCTAAGCCTAGGGAACAATCTGCGGAAGAGGGGGCATGGTAGAATGTAAGGGCTTCGATTGGGGTTAATGGTGAAACTACAACAATATAGACTGGACACTCATTTGATCAACTTGATTGAACATACAAGCCCCCC